>WSYH01016955.1:0-12513 GCA_036426205.1 Ascaphus truei
ACTGGTGAGAGAGGGCAGAACGGAAGCCAATGTTACTGGTGAGAGAGGGCAGAGCGGAAGCCAATGTTACCGGTGAGGGAGGGCAGACCGGATTCTATTTTTACCCAAGGGTTAAAAAAATCGTGCAATAATCCCTTTAAAAAAAAGAAATATTTTAACGACTGACCATTTTGCTATCAGGATTGTTTCATGCAAGACTCTTCAACACGTATTCCTTGGACTTTCCTTAGTTACTAAAATTGCCTTCTAAAATTAAGAGTCTGTTGTTAACCTGTACATATGGTTTTGAAGTTTCATTTAAAATAAGACCATGTTATGATTCCGTTTCCCCCAAATGTTCCCTGACTTGAAATATTTTACTTATAATAACATTATTGAGATTTACAAAATTCAGTTTGCCCCTGCATCCTGTTTGGTTGCTCAATACTTTGGGTCCGGTAATATTCTTTAAGCCCCCAAAACACTCGTTTCGCTTTTGTTTGTAACGCTAACCTCATATGCCACCAGTCTGTTCGGAAATTAAAATTCCCCATTTGCAACACTGCCTGTCGTTTTGGGATGCCTTCTCCAATTTGCAAACGTATTTGGCTTCATCCTCTCTCAACGATATTTGGTGGTTTATAGCATGCTGTGGCCAAACGGGGCGGGGTGGCCGCGGGGTTTGACAGAGGCCCCGCGCATTCCACGAAGACAACTTAAATTAAAGTGACCGGGGGAAGCGGCGAAGGCCTCGGTAACCTCACTACTCCTAGGCTTTTCAACTGCGGCTTCTTAGATGCGCTGCGCTGGCAACGCAAGTGTCACAATGACGCCAATGAGGTAAGTAGATGTCACAGTTGCCAATGGCAAAACGTACTGTAACGTCATGATGTCACGCCGAGCCGAGGGTTAAGAGGGGGTGAGGGGGGTTGAGGATAGAGGGGAACTGCCGGCAGAGGGTCGCGGGAAAAAAAATGGCGCCCCCCTGTTTATAGCATCGTTTCATCCCGCACATGTTTCAAGTAATGCCTATTAATACATATTGCTCCTGCCTGCTATTATTTAAAGATCCCCAGTTATTGTCAGGCTTCTGTATTAACAAGCATGCATGAAGGTTGTACCAGTCTGTGCTAATGTTATGCTTAATGCTTCTGCCTTCTCCTCCATTTGATTTTTTTAATATTTATTGTTTATATTATTTGTATTTAATGAGGGCCATTCTGCGCTGTGCTAACCCCTACTCACCATACCTGTTGATGTCATGCTTGGTTTAATCGCCCAGGGGGGAACACTGCAAATTAGAAAAAATTAAATTGTAGAAAAATGGGCTCAATTTCACATTGTTCACTGAACTGTGGAAAGTTCAAACATCTATAATTAGTTTGTGGCATGACCTACTGTGGGGTGTAGTAACAGAAAGGCATGCTAAAATTGGAAACCAAGGTATTATAGTATTCTTTCCCCTATTGAGTCAGGCTCATTCCCTAGTTGTGATCTGAGTGCCTTTTAAACTAAGGCACCACGTGCTTTACGCCACTAGAATGGTACGACCCTGTTCGACAATAGAGTGTCTTGACATTTTAAAATAATATGGTCTTGCTAATGAAGAACTGAGACTATTAAATGAAAGCAATCGAAGTGCAAAAGTATGGTTTAAAAAGATATTTTTTTATTTAAGCAGTGATTTCAGTTCGGGGACCCACATGTCTCCTGAGATCATACATATCTGTCAATTATACAGTGTAGGTATCCCAAGAACGTACAGTACACGGCAAAATAAAGCCCATTTTGAAACTCTGTGAAGCATCTTCTAGGGAAAATATGGTCGTTACATTTGAATGGACTTTGACTTTCTCCCACCACAAGGGAAGCAGCTTCTCTACGTATTGGAATAGAGGCAAAGTGATTTGACACAAGGTCATATGTAGACCTAACAGTATTAGGAATCCGACCTTTCCCCAACTCTTTCCCATGATTACCTTATGTATTCTATTTTTATTATAATCATTAAATAATAAAAATCAAAGATCTCAGATATATTTGAAACAAGTTTAGTGTGCTGGATAGGGAGGTAATGTTTTTTGTATTCCGCTTAGGGAAAACAATGTTTACTCGTGCTAACTTTTAACGGGGCTTACACATCAAGTACATAGTCTTGTGAGAATAGAAACATTAAAGCTTGCAGAGAACATTTGAAAAATAAAAATTGGTTTAATAATATTCAAATTGAAAGTCAAGAGCAGCAATAAAGTTTCACAGATTTTCACTGCTGGGCAGCACTGCAGTGATTGTGCCTCAGTAAGGCTTAGTGGTATTATGTACTAAAACGAATACATCTGTGTGCTGCAGTCAGTACCCAGTAAGTAAAAGTATGTATTGGGCGGTTATAGTAATTGCCAGGATCTTGCTTGTAGGAAAAGTATGTATTAGCTTGAGATATTCTACAGTGAAAGTTAAAATGAGTGAAGGGAAGCGTTATCTGTATAAACGGTATTTTATTGGTATTCTAAAGTTAATCACAAGAGTCTATTAAACGTACTGACGAATCCATTATGACCAGGTGGGCTTGGTGAGTCGAACTCCAAGCGTCAGATAACAAAGGAAAATTCATTAATGCTTGTGACCAGGTACATGCAGGACGTGCTCCCCAACGAGACGGGGTCGACTGGCCCGCGGTGCTGAGGGTGGTTAGGAGTAAACGCCCCCACAGCCAACGAGGGCACGTCTTGAGGTAGAGTGGTCTGTGTCGGATCGGGACAGGAGACGTCGTGATGGTAGAGGGTGCTGTTTGCTAAATCCGGGGTTGAGAGAGGGACGTAATCGTTTACCTTGCCGAGATCGGGATGACAGAGTGTGCGCGGAGAGAGTCGTGTTGGCCGTAATTGCCTAGTTCGGGGATGCCGAGTAGTGCTGGTAAGACGTAGCGGAAGCCGTGTTCGGTACACGAGGAAGACTGACAAACAAGACTAGGAACAAGTCACAGGACTAGGGGAGGCAGGAGAGTGATGAAGAACAACGGTTCTATCTCAGCCGATGAATTTAATGAAGCTGCGGTGGTATATAAGGCAACAGTGGTCCAATGGCTGAGTAAGCAAGGTGGAGGGGTGGTGAAGGGCAGCGACTGAGTCAGGATAGGTCCAGAGGAACTCCTGGGGGAGGGAGTAGACGAACGCGATTTTTATTGAGAGCATTACAAACTATGGGCGAATATGCCTTTAAGAGCTGACCGACTCTACTGTGGCGCGCCCCCGGTTGGACGTTTCCTTGCGACGATGGGCGTGAAGAGAAAACGGACAGTCCACGAACAGTAGACAGGGGAGTGTGGCGTGTCGCGCGAGCTGCGTCCTAGGCAAGGAATGCACCGGCGTTCCTGGAGGAAGAGATCGCTGCTGGGCCGGGGGAGATGCCGGAGGGCTGTCGGGTAATGAGGAGCACGCCGAGGTCAGACGTGACTCTCAGGTCGTGACCAGTACCCTCCCCCCTTCAGGGGGCGACCTCGGGCGTCCATGACATAGGCCCTTGAGAGGGATTCTTACGATGGAAGCAACTGGACATGTCGAGGTGCGTGAAGATCCCGTGGGATCAATGAACAGTTCTTACTTGTCCAAAAAAAAATAAAAAACACACCCCCCCAGTGGACCAGGTTTGTAACTCCCCTCTGGAAATCCTAGCCAATCCAGGAATACTGACCCGTACTCCTGTGACTGGGATCAGGAAGAGGAAGTGGGAGGGAGGTGTTCGTCTTGAGAAAGCGAGAGACTCTGACATGCTGGTTGTAAGCAAAATACTGGAAGACTAGAAGGATCTTCATCGATGTGTGGAAGACTCAGGCGGTATACCACAGGATAATCCTCCTGAACCACAAGGAGGGACCAAGGACACTGGGTGCTAGCTTCATGTAGGAAACCTTTAGTCGGATATTCCCTAGAGAAGAAAGTTCAAACCCTGTTCCTGGACCGTCTCCGAACCTGGCGTCGAAGGTCGATCTGCCTGGAATATCTGTCTCCGGTGTGCCACCGTTAAGTTCTTCTGGATCTCTAGTCTCAAAGCCTTTCACGCCGGTTGAGATATACGCTTGTTCAGCCGCTGGTATCTCCTGAGGATAGCGACGGAGAAATGGTAAATGGGAAGGAGGAAATCCCCCCAACCCCCCAAAAATTTCTGAAGAAGGGAGATTTCCGAGTGGAGTCTTGCGAAGGGAGTTAAAGCAAAATCGGCCCAAGGAGCAGATCCACCCAGTCCATCCTGTGTATCGGTTTATAAACATACGGAGGCGTATTGTTCCAGGTTTTGGGTTGGCCCTCCCCCCCCTCCGTCTGCCATTGGTCTGTGGGTTGTATCCCAGAGATACTTGTAGGAATACCTCATTTTTCGGGAATAAAGCTCGCCAAATCTTGACACATTATTGGGACCCCCGATCTAGAGACGTATGGTTGCAGGCACTCCGGAAGTGAAAAATTTCCGAAATGAAACCATCCACAAAGCCTGGAGGAATTCGGGTAAGTACCCCTCAAGGGAACAAGGTGCGTCTGTTTGACAAACGGATCATTACCACAAGAATCGTTTCATCCTTTGGAGTCTTGAGAGCTTCTAACGATGAAATCCATAGAAATATGGTATCCGGGCCGGTCTGGAATGGGTAAAGGAAGAGAAGCCGCTGTTTGACCGGGGGGGTTAGGCAGGAGGACGTTTTTGCGAGTGCATGTGCCAACACGCTTTTACAAACTCCTCCACATCTTAGCCCTCTATGGCCACAAGAAGGTAGTCTGAACAAGGTCGTTGGTTTTCCGGTATCCCGGATGTCCTGCCAATTTAGTAGAAATGGCACCACTCGAGACCCTCTTGCGGGTTGGAGTGGACCGGTTTGTAGTAGTTGTAGAGGTCTTCCCTCGGGGACCTTGAGACCCATTGGAGCTTGTGATTGCTCGGATCGAATGTTGTCCCATAATATCAAGGAGTTGGCGGACAGAATACATCTAGAGGGGATAATCGTCTCTACTGTTCTCTCAGACCTTGTCCTCTTGCCAGGACCTGTCGAGACAGTAGGTACGCCTTAAGAATTCTTAGGAGCACAGGATGAATAAGAGTATGAAAAATGAATCGTGAAAAAAAAAGTCCCAGCGGGCATGTCGAGAGCTAAAACGACGGTGCCCTTCTAGGTGAGAGAGAGTCTATGGTCTGTGAGTATGGTTATAGGATCTCCGTACCCTCTAAGAAGTCTCCACTCTTCTAATGCCAACCTTGATAGCCAAAAGCTCACCGGTTCCCGACATCGTAATTCCGTTCGGCGGCGAGAAATTTATTCGAGAAAGATGGCACATGGGTGTAGTCTGGGCTAAGGTGAGAGTCATTTGGGAATAAGCGCCCCAGCCCGTATGTCAGAAAGCATCTACCTTCACAAGGTAAAGGAAAAGTTAGGATCTGGGTGGGTGTGAGGATTGGAGGCAGAACACAAAGCCTTTTTCAGAAGATTAATGCCCGTTATGGCGGTCGCAGACCATGATGAACGATATGCCACCTTCTTTCGATGAGAGCGTTATGGGAGAATACCGTAGAACGAAAATTGCGAAATGAGACGTCGATAATAGTTAGTTTGCAAAAACCTAGAATCGTTGCACGTCTTTGAGAGATGGTCGAGACGGGGCCAGTCCATAATAGCCTTAAAAGTTTTGTATGGATCCATATTGAATCCGGAGTTCAGAGATAACTATCCCAAAAATGCAAAGACTTGAGATGGAACTGACATTTCTCCAATTCGCAAAGAGAGGTTCCTCCGGAGCGTACCAGCACTTGATTAACGTGTTTGAGGTTCTTGAGGGGTTATAAAAGATATAGGAGTGTCATCCAGGTAGACGATAAGAAATGTATTAAGAAATTTCCCGAAATCTCACTGACAAAAACTGAATAAACTGCTGGGCGTTGCACAGAACCGACCGGCATGACCAGTATTTAAGTGGCCCGTCATGGGTGTTTAAAACAAGTCTTCCATCAGTCCCCTACAATATCCTATACTAATTGTACGCACCTCTTAAGTCAATTTAAGAAAGATAGTTGCTCCCTTGAAGACAAGGTCGAACCAAGTTCTGGTATCAAGGGCAGTGGTATGTCGGTTCTTGCGGTGATGTTATTTCAAACCCCCGGTAAGTCATGCATGGACGAAGAGAACCGTCCATCTTTTGACAAAAAAACGCACCATGCTCCGACCTGGAGAGGAAAGAGTAACTGGATTGAAAACCCCTCTCTAAATTCTCTGCAATGTAGTATTCCATGGCCTTTAGTCTCTGGAGAGAGAGAGTGATAGGATCGTCCCTCTGGGAGAGTGCCAGTACGGTAGTAGATTCATATAGGACAGTCGAAAGGACGGTGCAGAGGTTAGACCTTCGGAACGTGCTGGTCGACACATCACGGAATTCCCGTACACAGAAGGTAGTGAGGAGTCAACCTTTCATGCAGGTAGACAACCACCCAATTCTTCTGGAAAATCCTGGTTACTGTCTGGCACAAGGAGCACACCCCACTGGATTGGGTCCCGATCCGTCAGTCGATGCGAGGATAGGATATGGAGTTGAAGCCCAAAGAAGACCCAAATCAGTGAAACAGGGAAGAGAGGGGATAACATCGGAGGGTAATGATCTCCATTTGAACGTACAGTTGTAACTGCAGTAAGGAGAAGGCACCGTCTGAACGTGATGAATGCGGCTGTAGAGGTCGACCGTCAATGGCCTCGCAGACCTATGGCGTCTTCTTATCTGAATAAAGGGAATATGTGTTTCCTCCGCAAAATTCTCATCGATGAACATCTCCTGCGGAACCCAGAATACCAATCAATGACGCCCAGTGCTTGGTGTGAAACCACCTCTCCAGCAGTGTTATAGGCAACATATCCTGGTGGGAAAGAACGTCTTTGATGATGGGTCAGAAATGTCTATATTTCCCAACGAAACTCTCCGGGATTTTTGGGGAGTTGGCGTTTCCCGGCTTGGGGGACACTGAGGGTAGTAATATGTGACCAGAGCATTATGCCAACAATACATGCAGAGGACCACATTGCCGACGTTGTTCTCGGCGCAACGACGTGTTACCTCCAACTGCATTGGTTCCTGGGACGTTTCACCGGGAAGGAGGTGTAAGAGCCATTGAAAATGATGGAGCCATGATGCCTTATGAAACCGTGAACGGTAACGAGAAACGTCATTTCTCTCTCCGGCAGACGCTGGCTCACTCGAACACACGACTGATCAAATCCCACTAGCGTACAGTGGGGATTCCCGCGCATGCGAGCATCTTTAGGGATTCGGACAGACCTGCCAAAATGCTGAAGATGTGCTCAGTATTCCATCCCGTCTCCAGCAGCACGTGGTGCGGAACTCCACCGCGTACGGGCGACTGGGTCATCTTCCCGTTGGTTATGTGAAATGTAAGAGAAGATGCTCTTCGTTAATTGCCGTGCAGGGGTGTCCGAAGGATCGTCGTACCTTCCTCGACGAAGAGATCGATGTCCTGTTGGGAACCTTAGTTTTTCCCAGCATGGGAGAAGCCCCTCCAGCTGCCTCGTCATGAGAAGAGCCACCGATGTAGCGCGCCCTGGAACAAAGAGACAAACGAGAGGGACGAGAGTTGAAATTGAATGGAGGCATTGGTTAAGTTGAAGCCCCTACATCCTTGGGGATCCCAGCAATAGTGTTTTGGGATCCGAATACAGTAGGTTCTCCAAAAGCAAACGGAAGTGCTGGAAAGGCGGTTGCGGGAGACTGTGGAAGCCACGGGTGAAGGTTGGCCTTGAGAGTCGGTCGTGAACAGTAAGGCCGAATAACGCTTTGCGAGTAATCCATTCGCCTAATCAAGCTTTTCCCACAGGATAAGTCTCTAGGCTGGGGAGAAGAGATAGTAATGGCCATTTAAAGTGCGATCCACATCAGCGGGGGTAGGTCAAGTTGGTAGGGCGCTGAGCATAATGTCAGGACGTGCTCACCACAAACTGGACGGACTGCGGTTGAGAGGTGGGATAGGAATATAAACGCCACCCAGCAGCCACGAGGCATCGTACTTGAGAGTAGAGTGTTGGGATCCGGATCGGGGCAGGAGAGGTACGATGTGTAGAGGGTGCTGTTTTGCTAATCCGGAGGTTTTGAAGAGGGACGTAATCTTTACCGTTTGCCGAGTATCGGGATGCAGCAGGTGCGGAGAGTCTTGTCTTGCTATGCCGACGTTCGGGATGGCAGAGGTGCGGGTATAGAACATGGCGGGGAAGCCGGGTATTTCGGATAACGATGAAGGAAGACTGAAAAACAAGACAGTACAAGAACAGGACAAGGGAGGCAGAAGTGATTAGAGCAACGTCTAATGCTCAGCCGAGTGAGTTAATAAAAGCTAGCAGGGTCTATATATGCAACAAGGGTCCAATGGATAGTAGCCAAGTGGAGGTGTGTGAAATGGGCCAGAACTGAAGTCAGGGATAGGTCATCCAGGAAACTCCTGGGTGGAGGTGAGTAGACGAACGGATGTTATTTTGATGAGCATTACAAATGGGGCATATGCCTTTAGAGAGGACTGATCTCATATGTGGCGCGCCCGCCCGGTGTGGGGTGGCCGTTCCATGCGAGCGCAGGACCGGACACACGCCCAGTACCCCGCGACAGTAGAAGGGGAGTGCTGGCGTGCGCGCGTCTAGGCAGATGTCGAACCGGCGTCCAGGATTGGAGGGATTGCTGCGAGGTAGGAGAGTCCGGAGGAGCCGCGGGTAAGTGAGGAGCACGCCGAGGCGGGTGACTCCCAGGTCTGACAGTACATAAGTCTAAATTGAAAGCAGTGTTGTTGAGCCTGGATGCAGAGAAGGCATTTGATGGAGTTGCCCACTCGACTGTAAGGGCTGTTGAGACGTGGTTTGTGTATGGGGCTTAGGGTAAATTTTATATAGTCCTCAAAGCAGCCATTGGGCTTGTGCGGCAAAAATCCCTATTGAAGTCTATGGTGACTTTCTGTGAAAAAGACCATATGGCTGCTTGGACTATCTAGAATTAACTCTTTAAAGACCTATTCATTAACTTTACAAATTAATTGGATGTGCAAACATGAGCATGATCTCTTCCAATCGCAGTGGCTGTTCATATGAACAAGGTATGCAGGTACTGAATTTTATACCTTAGAGACCTTATTGTATCTATTAATTCTGGTGCAGCAATTTATTATATACATGCATTCTAAATTTTGATCTATTTGTTGTATTTTAATTTATTTTATTCATGAAGTCTATTAGTATTATATGGGCGGTATAAAGATCAGCATTCTCTCAATCCCCTTACCAAACACCTACACGTATCTATATGTCTGTTATTTAGTTACCCAGTCCTTTTAGATTTGTATTTATGTCACAATGATTTTAATAATGATTATTTTTTTTATATATCTATCATTACTAGTCATCCTTAGGAAAATAGTCAGGCTCCCATCTTGTCATATCTATATCCTTACCCCATACACTGTGTACGTTTATTTTTGTATGATCTTTCTGGATATACCCACCTCTTGTATAAAGAGATGTCAAAAACATGTTAAATCTGACTCATATATTAGCGAGTGATTAATCGGATCACTAGCATACGTACATGATTGAAAGGAAATACTATTAATGAGATTGGTATGGGAGTTCCATCCACATGCAAGACTCCTGAGGAAGTAGGAGAACACTCACGAAACGCGTAGAGAGAGAGTGTGGAGGAAGCAGGCAGACCTGGCAAAGATTGGCAGAACTGTGCAGATAGCAGGGCTGAGTGTGAGGTCCGGGGGAATTCCCCCTCTAAAGGGGTTCCCCACGCGACTGTACTAACGCCGCTCCGCTGTGCTCCACGCCGCCCGGGCGGGATTCTCCCCTCTCCTCGCTTACGTGGCGGGGATGCTGATCTCGCGCATGCGCGCGCACGGCAGGGGACCTTTGCGTCCTCCCTCGGGGGGAGTTCCAGCCCCCAGCTGAGGCCGCGGCGTCTCCCCGTGTGGGCGCAACGCCTGATGCGCGTGCACCGCTCACAAGCTGCACATCTAACACAGCTGTGGTAAGTCTTCCTACCAATCCCTATCTTCCCTGGGGCCCGCCCTCGTTACTCACCGTCTCCCTATTGGTCCTTCCTCTTACTTATACCTTGATCAGCCATTCATTCTTTGGGAGCATAGCTGATATGACCGTGTTAACCACGGTGTGCCTGCTCAGTTCCTGTCTCTTTGTCTCCTCAGTGATCCCTTGCGTACCGAACCGGCCTGGCGTGGGTCCGCAATGGTCTTATACCCCTGGTCTGATCTGACCTCCTGGAACCCCTGACCCCTTTACCCGGTTTGCGGATTCCGACCTACCTCCGGCTCTGGACCCCAGGCTCTCGGTACCACCTATCTTCTGGAATCTCCTTCTCGTCTGGCGAGTATCTTACTTTATCTTATACTCCCCAGACGGTTCCAGAGGCCTATTTTCCACTTTCCAGGCGTGTCCCATAGCTGTGGGTGCAGTTTGTTACCATCTCACCTCAGTTTCGGGGGTCCCTCCTTGTTCGTGGTGAGCACAAGCGTAACACTGAGGAGGTGACACCATCATCTACGGACTCCAGATACCGGACGGAGTGCATTCAACGACGCTGACACGCCAGAGAGAACACTGTCCGCGGAAGTCTGAATACTCACCCTGCAGACGAGCCTTACCACTGACTACCCCGGAAAACAAACAGGTACAGTACCTGCATACGTTGTTCACCTGACCAGCCACTGCGATGTAAGTGTGCATTTTTTAATTACTTTTTAAAAATTCACCTAATAAAATCTTTATTACGCCATAGAAAGCGTTTCTTGCGCTTTCCTGTTGAATACTGACCTCAACTTGAGGTCCCCCTTCACCAGGCACCAGCTAGGGTGACAGGGCTGTGTGAAGCTGCCGCTGGGAGCCAGGGAGAGGGAGAGGGGAGAAAGAGAGGATGGGAGAGAGACAGGGAGAGAGACAGGGAGAGGGAGATGAGAGAGAGAGAGAGGAGAGAAAAGAGAGGGAGGGGGGGAGACGGAGAGAGAGAGGAGGGAGGGAGACGGAGAAGAGAGAGAAGAGAAGGAAGAGAGAGAGGAGAGGGAGAGGAAACACAGAGACAGGAAGACGGGGAGGGAGAGAGAGAGCGAGAGAAAAAGAGGGAGGGAGAGAGAGGAGGGAGACAGGGAGATAGGGAGGGGGACAGAGACAGAGAGGGAGGGAGGAACACAGACAGGGAGATAGGGAGATGAGGGACAGAGAGTAAAATAGAGGGGAGGGGGACAGAGGAGAGAGAATGAGGGAGGGGGAAGAGAGAGAGATGAGGGAGGGGGACAGAGAGAGGGAGGGGGACAGAGAGGGAGGGAGAGAGGGAGGGAGAGAGGGAGAGGGAGGGAGATGGGGGAAGAGAGGAAAGAGAGAGGGGGAGGGGAACAGAGAGAGAGAGGGAGGGAGGGGGAGAAGGAGAGAGAGGGAGGGAGGGGGACAGAGAGAGGGAGGGAGAATTGTTAGCTCAATAGTAATGTAAAAAAACTTTTGTGTCGTCTTACTTTTCATGAATACAGATATTACAAACACGTCCCATTTTCGTCTCAAGGAAAATATGGTCAGCCTACCTCAAGTGACCTCCAAGATCACCATCAAGAGCTCTGTAACACTCCCATTTGCTTCCGTCTGCCCTCCCTCACCGTGTAACATTGGCATCCGGTCTGCCCTCCCTCACCCAGGTTAACATTGGCTTCCGTCTCTGCCCTCCCTCACCAGTAACATTGGCATCGCTCTGCCCTCACCAGTAACATGGCTCCGTCTGCCTCCCTCACCAGTAACATTGGCTTCCGTTTTGCCCTCCCTCACCGGTTACATTGGCATCCGCTGCCCTCCCTCACCAGTAACATTGGCTTCCGGTCTGCCCTCCCTCACCGGTTACATTGGCTTCCGTGTCTCGCCCTCCCTCACCGGTAAACATTGGCTTCCGTTCTGCCCTCCCTCACCAGTAACATTGGCTTCGTTCTGCCTCCCTCACCAGTAACATTGGCATCAGGTCTGCCCTCCCTCACCAGTAACATTGGCATCAGTCTGCCTCCCTCACCGTAACATTGGCTTCCGCTCTGCCCCCCTCACCAGTAACATGGCTCCGCTCTGCCCTCCCTCACCAGTAAACATTGGCATCCATTCTGCCCTCCCTCACCGGTTACATTGGCTTTCGGTCGCCCTCCCTCACGGTAACATTAGCTTCCGGTCTGCCCTCCACATCAGAGTAACATTGGAGTTCACGTCGGGCTGCCCTCCCTCAACAAATCTTACCCACCATTCACTTACATAAATCCTTACATCACAACACAAAAAACACCTACCGGGCTTCCAACCGGGTCCAAGGCCGCAACCCAAAGGATAACATTAAAAGTAAGATAACATTGGCGTCAGCTCTGCCCTATGCCCTCACCAGTAAAATAGGATCCCAATTCTGCCCTCCCTAACCGGTGGGTTAACAATTGGTATCCGGTCTGCCCTCGACCTCACCTGAGGTAACATTTGGTTGT
>WSYH01016957.1:0-12507 GCA_036426205.1 Ascaphus truei
AGAGGCCCACAGCAGCTGGGAAAGAGGCAGACCCGGCAGGAGGCTCGGTGTGGAAGAGAGGCCCACAGCAGCTGGGAGAGTCGAGGTCCGGCAGTAATCAGAGGCCTGGAAGCCAGACGCAGGAGTTGGGCCAGACTTTTGGCTAAATGTAAATTGATTACCCTGCTTCACACAGGCACAAACATGATTATATATTATATATAATAAAGGTTATAGATGTATTATTATATAGCAGAACAGGCATCTACATATAGGTAATATGGACTAGAAATGTAGGCGGAATCATGCACGTATCTCAAACATTTCCGTTTCTATTACTTTCCCCAAACAAAGGATGAAAACAAGTTGACAAGGTGAGTCCAGGTAATCTGTGTCTCAACCTTTTAGGGGTCACCTACAGTAAATGTTGTTTTTCCGGTGAAACATGTAGTACTCCCACCCATTGTACACAGTCTCAAAACCTTTAACACACTTCACTGTGTGCTCGACTTAGAGATCATTCCCCTAACATTGTTTGGTCAACATTCGTGTGATCAGTAATCACATTGTGCATAAGGTGTACAGTACTTACTTTACAATGTTAAAATAACAGGGGGAACTTCCTTATGCCAACTAAGTTTTCAACATTTAGGAAGATCTTTGAAGTAACCCGAATCTGTTATCTTGTTTCCTAGGGTCAAAGTTACTTGGCATTCTATCAAGGCCCTTGGTTGCAAAACTAGTTTTTGGTAGATGGAGTCATATCCAACACAATCAAAACCAGTCTGGTAAGAACAAATAAATAAACAGAACATATTTAAATTGATACTCAGCATATGGGGACCTTGTGGAACAGAATGGGTCAAAACCGAGCTAAGGTGGTGAGCACATGTTATTATTGGAAGTTAGATATTACAGTGCATGTTGTCCTGGCATCAATTACAGTATGAAAAAAATATTCTAAAGATAGAGATGAAGGGCCATATTTACTAAGCACTCTTCTGCCATAAGGAATCTTCCAGCATCGTAAGGAATCTTCCAGCATTGTAAGGAATGTTCTGGCATTGTAAAGAAAGTTCCAGCATTGAAGACCCACCCAAAATTTGCCAGGTCACCAACGTGCATATTAAATGGATCATGTGACCTTGGATTTTTTTTATTTCTTTTTTTTTTTTTAATCCATTTTCCCCAAATGGCAAAAAAAATATGCCATATTTGCCACATTCTTTAAATATAATGGCAATAATTGCTACATTTAAAGAAAATTGCTCATAAAAATGTGAACGGAACATGACCAGTTCACGCATCTCTGCCATTGATACACAAACTTCTCTGTATGCTAAGATATTGTACAACTTTTAAGGTCATATAGCTTTTGTCACACCCCCTAAGTTTTTCTTTCTTTAGATATATTATATTAATTATAATTAATATATCTATATATCTATATAGTATATATGTATATATATATATAAGGAATGCCGGGGGGGGGGGGGGGGGGGTTCTAAGGAGGGGTGAGTAGGTTAACAAGACACATGTAAATACCCGAAAGCGCTCCCTCTAATCCCGGCTCGTTGAAAATTATGTACCCACACAAAAGTCTCACGAGATCACCCAGCGTACTCCTTTTTTTCCTGGGAGGTTGACAAAACACAACTCCCAGTCGCTCGCCTTCCCAAAAAACAACCCTCTTTTTCCTAGGGGCAACATTTAATAGATTTTATTTTATAAAAGACTACATAACCGCTTCAATTTTTATAAAAAGTCATTGGCACTTTACAAGACTGAGGAAAAGAAAAACAAATGAAGGGCCGATTTACTAAAGTTGCTTCTGGCTCAAAAAACCTGCATCAGTTGTCTTCCCGGTATGCGCCGTGTAGCTGCAGCAAGCTCAGCTTTTACTGTCAGTCTTCCCTTTATTGCAGACAGTGCATAATGGGCACATCCAATATTGATTCAGTAGTAATGGGTTGTTATACAATCTTCACTTCTATATACAGTATGCACAGTTGGCAGAAAGACAATTATATTAGTAGTAGATTAGATTTTTGTTAAATGTATTAAAAATGCACGTTTTTTAAACAAGCTTTTAAAAAGTGGTTTTAGTTCAAAGACCCATTTTTGTTTTGTTAGTGAGTATAAGGCCGCAATTTTAGTGGCGGCGTGCGCGACGGAGCCTGTGATGTCACACGCGCCTGCCGCTCGTGCGAAACCTGCACTGAGGTACTGGGCAGCAGGGAGGCTCGGCAGAGGCGTGGCCGTGACGTTCATCCCCATTGGCTGAACTGCACCACGTGACCCTGCCGGCGAGTGGCAAAGACAAAATGATTTGTCTGGACGAGAATTGCGCGCGCAGTCGCGCCTGGTCACACGGTCAATGGCCTGGCTCATAGAGGTAGGTCCTTTTGACTGCGGTGTGTGCACATTGCCACAGCAGACATACTGTAAAACAAGACAGCTTTATTTGTTGCTCTGATTTGGTCGTATTCTGTAGCTCTATACTGGTCACACACAAAGCATTCAATCCACAAATACATACCGTGTGGCAGGGGGCTCAACTCCAGTCCCCAAACTCCCCAACAGGTCAGGTTTCCAGGATATCCCTGCTTCAGCACAGGTGGCTCAATCACAGCACAGGTTGCTCAATCAGACCCTGCTTCAGCAGAGGTGCTCAATCAGAGCCACCTGTGCTGAACAAGAGAGTGATTGAGCCACCTGTGCTGAAGCAAGGATATCCTGAAAACCTGACCTGTTGGGTGGGGTGGGGGGGATCTGCAATTGAGAACCCCTGCTGTATGGTAGCGTTACTTTTTGAAAAAATGTGTATTTCAAACCACGAATGCTTGTATTACTTCCATGTTTCACAGAAAACATTGTGAGAACACTACAAGCTGAACAACATCTGCTTAACAAATTCCATGTGGCTTTAACAAAATAAGTTGCTGCCATGTTTTGCTCAACTATTTTGTTCTCTGAATGCGTCTCCTTCACATTGTGCAGTTTTACAAAATTCCATTTGAGGTCTTGGCTTTATTTACAGTGCTGCACTGGGCTAGTAAGGAGCTAGGAAGCGTTGGCTGCTAACTTTATGTAACATGTAAAAAAAAAAGAAACCTAAAATAAAGCACATTTGTATTTAGGGATATAACGTTCACCTTCCATGTAGACTATAATCACAAGTCAGGTCAATGGAATTGTAATGTAACTCGCGATTAACTTTTTTTGTTTTGTTGTACCGTGTTCTAGAACAGGGGTGCGCAAACTGGGAGGCGCAAGACTTTTTGGGGGTGGTGGGCGGAATTTACAGAGACCCCGCGCTGAGAGCGCGAGACCTCTGTAACTCAATCCACGTGTCTCCATGGCAACGCGGCATCAAATGACACCTCTGGGTCATTTGACGCCCGTTGCCATGGAGATGCGGTGGGTCACGTGACATCACATAACCCCGCGGCTGCATTAGAGGTAAGGGGAGGTGGTGCGACTCAGGGGGAGAGCAGGCTGGGGGGGCGCAGTGCAGGACGTTTACGCACCCCTGTTCTAGAAGGAAAAGTTTAAGTCACCATAATATTGTTTCTAAAACTTCCAAGCCAACTCAGCAATAGCAGCTATTAGTTGAGACGCCGTGATCCCTATCTTCTAGAAGGCAGTTTCATTATACCCTGTGGTGCTACAATGTGAGTCTGATCCATTCTAGCTCATGACAGGCATGAATGATAGCGCCGGCAGCTACAGAATCTCTTTGTTACAAAGTCTGTGCTATGAATTACCGTGCTCACTATAACGGCAGGGACTGGTCTAACCCAGAGAAAACATTCCTATCACTACATTAAACCCTAACACATTTGGTCACGGCCGTGTTGCCGTGACCAAATCTCCGCCGCCGTTTATATCCGCTACTCACCTCTCCGCTGGGACCTCTCCCCGCCGGTACTTCATATTTACTCCGTCTTTGGCCATTAGTCAGTTTATTCTCACGACCTTATTTGCCCTTGTGTTTCCCCTTATTTCCCCTTGTGTTTCCCCTTATTTCCCCTTGTGTTTCCCCTTATTTCCCCTTGTGTTTCCCCTTGTGTTTCCCCTTGTTTCCCCTTGTGTTTCCCCTTGTTTTCCTCTCGTGTTTTCCCCTTGTGTTTCCCCTTGTTTCCCCTTGTGTTTCCCCTTGTGTTTCCCCTTGTTTCCCCTTATTTCCTCTTGTGTTTCCCCTTATTTCCTCTTGTGTTTCCCCTTATTTCCCCTTGTGTTTCCCCTTATTTCCCCTTGTGTTTCCCTTTAATTTCCTTTCGCCCTTGTGTTGCCCCCCTTTTGTTCCTTCTTTTTCCCCTTATTGCCCCGTGTTTCCCCTTATTTCCCCTTGTGTTTCCCCTTATTTCCCCTTGTATTTCCCCTTGTTTCCCCTTATTTCCCCTTGTGTTTCCTTAATTTCCCCTTGTGTTTCCCCTTGTTTTCTCGTGTTTCCCTTTATTTCCCCTTGTTTCCCTTTGTTTCCTTGTGTTTCCCCTTATTTCCCCTTGTGTTTCCCCTTATTTCCCTTGTGTTTCCCCTTATTTCCCCTTGTGTTTCCCCTTATTTCCCCTTGTGTTCCCCTTATTTCCCCTTGTGTTTCCCTTTATTTCCCCTTGTGTTTCACACGTCAGTTGAGGTGAGATTCTCTCGACGCCTAGCCACCACTCCCGCATCAAACCTGCTCACTCGACAACCATGGGTCCCACACAGTTCATCAGAAGCAATGTTTTATCTATCAAACTTAGGAAGCATTCGAAATAGTTTTTCTCAGCATGACTTTTCATTATGATTTTAACATCCGGGGAGTCTACAGATTGACCAGGCATGGTCCAGTTGTAAAAACATGTCATTATACTGAGTAATAACATTAATAAAAACATCCCCACAAAAAATAAAATGAAACGTTAAACACATAGAATATCTAAATACAGTGTCCATTAGCTACACTTGCGGGAAGTCAGTGATTGCATACCTATCGTTTATTGCTACAGGACAGTGCATTCTGTTACATCTAGTCTCAATGGACTGTTTTTTAGCCTTGAGCTATCACTATACACTCAAGAAATTCTCTCCATTTATTCCTTCGTTACAGTACTGCATTTGATTTCTCTGAATTCAGGCTCTTGTCTTACTTATGTTGTGCAGCATTAAATACTGGAAACTCTGTCATCTTTAAAGCGTTTGCTATTTCCCTGTCTGTGCCACACCCACACCTTTTATAAACTCATTCACATTCACTCACATAAACTTGGAATCAATCAAGTAAAACGTCTATATCTTTCTCACTGTCACAGATGTGCGAACTTTTTGTGCCCGCATCTCCCACTCTGTTCAACTGCGCCAAGTTGTTCCAAAACCAAACTTTGTAAAAGTTTTCCAACCAATTCGCAAGTAAAAAATCCCTAATCCCCACCGCCCGGGATCTGGTTATTTGCCATGCATACAATCATACATAAATAATATCGAATGTTCGAGCGAACCATACGTATGGCCACAATGAATTTAGGCAGTTCTCACATCTTTATTCTAAATAAAAAGGCAAATGTCCAAACTCATCTCTTGGCCACCATCTGTCCCATTGTGCTTCACTGCATACTAATTGCAGCATATATCCACATTGCCAGAATTCAAAATATATATATATTTTAAAGACATGTGTATTTGTTTTAAGCCTACGTCAAATTGTGGTAGATTTTGTGACACTAATGTTTGTTGTGTATCTGTGTGTGGTGTGTTTGTCCTGTTATGTGGTGTGTGTGTTGTGTGTGTGTGTGTGTGGGTGTGTGTGTGTGTGTGTGTGTGTGTGTGTGTGTGGTTTGTGTGTGTGTGTATATAATATATATATATATATATTCCTGAATAACTTTTTCATTCTATTATCACTTATTTATGCAGTGATGGTATATTCTATAACACACACAATTATTGTCTATAATAAATCATACTGTTTGCATTTATAATGCGAGCAATAGTTTACCTTACTGGTTGATGTCCCACATACATTTTACCAGTCACTGCGAATTCCATCCTATTTGGTACCCGTTCGGACTAACAGCATACACGACTCCATCTTGAAATAAGGTGTGATAGGCAACAGAAGGGAAATAGCTTCCTTTGCACTCCACTGGTCTTTCATGTCTTCATTAGTGTGGGTTTTCCTTACTTAGAGTTTAGAGGTTTTCTGCAGGTTGTCTAAAAATAAACAAGCAAGTAGACAGAGCCTGAAACTCAGTTTTTCTTGTAGCAGCTTCTCTCTCACTCTGACCAGCTAAATTATGTAGTGTCTCCACAAGCCTGCCACATTGTCCAACTCCTCCCACAGCCACTAACCATTTATCGACTATAAAAACGCCCAACCACACACACACCATACACACCACCCACCCACACACTACGACTGCGACCAAAATCTACTTTATTTAGTATTGAGAACAAACATCTTATGTTGAATATTATTGCATTAATAAACGTAACATCCATTTCTGCAATTTCTGCCCAGGTTTACCAGGTCCCAGGCTACAGTTTTAAACACGCCCCGTGTGCACCTTTTGCAGCCCCACCCCCCTTTCACACCTGCTTTGCTCTCCCCCTCTATTTCCCCTCCCCATCTCTCCATGTATTTCTCTCATCCCCTCTTCTCTCACTCTTCTGGCCCTCATCTTCCTTCCTCACTCCCTCTCCCCCTTTTCCTCTCCCGCTCTTCCACCACCCTCCTCTTCCTCTCACATTTCCCCCCTTCACTATCACGATACAATTAACTCCCTTCTCACTCATCCCGCTCCCGCAATCCACCCCTCAATCATCCCCCCCCATCCTCCTGGCCATACCAACAATCCCCCCTCCCCACAGCACACCCGTCCCCACCCCCACGCACACACCGATGCCCCACCCCGCCCCCTCCCCACAATAATTCCATCCATCCAACAATAAATTCTCTCCATCCCCCCCAATAGATACCACAAAATAATACCACCCACACCATACACACACAATAATGCCCCTCACAAAAAAATTCAATACAAAAACGATAAAATACATCTTCCGCCCCCAAAAATACAAACACACTTACTTGGGGTGTCTCATGGCCTCTGGTGCCTTGGGCTCTCTCCCAGCTGCTGTTGGGGGCTCTATCCCACTTCCCGCTTCTGTTCTCCCGCCGGTGGCAGGCCCGGAAGCTGTGGCTTGCCCAGTCAATTTTGGTCAGCTTCCTGGCGCCCCGCGAATTTGGGAGAGGGCAGAAGCCGGGCAGGAGGCTCCGGTGCAGAGAGAGGCCCACAGCAGCTGGAGAAGGCCAGCAAGACCTGGACAGGAGGTCTCTTCGTGGAAGAGAAGGCCCACAGCAGCTGGTGATGAGGGACGCCCACGGCAGGAGGCATCTTTGTGGAAGAGAGGCCACAGCAAGGCTGGGACAAGAGGCATGACCTTGCGCAGGAGGCTCGTGTGTGGAGAGAGGCCCCACACAGCTGGGAGAGAGACAGACCCAGGAGGAGGCTCGTGTGTGTAATAGGGCCCACACAGCGGGGAGAGGCAGACCTGGCAGGAGGCTCGTGTGGAAGAGGGCCACAGCACTGGGAGAGAGACAGACCCAGTCAGGAGGCCTCGGGTGTGGAAGAAGGGCCCAACAAGCTCGGGAGAGAGGCAAGCCTGGCATGGAGGCTCGGTGTGGAAGAGAGCCCACAGCCATCTGGGAAAAGGCAGACCCGTCGGAGCTCTGTGTGGAAGAATGGCCCACAGCAGGCTGGGAAGAGGCAGACCTGAGCATGAGGTCTCGTGTTGACTAAGAGGCCCACAGCAGCTGGAAGAGAGACAGACCCACAGAGGCTCGTGTGGAAGAGGCCCACAGCAAGCATCTGGAGAGAGGCAACCTCTGCAGGAAGGCTCGGTGTGGAAGAGAGGCCCCACGCGCTGGAAAGGCAGACCCGGCAGGAAGGCTCGATGTGAAGAGTAGGCCCAACAGCATCGCTGGGAGAGAGGCAGACCTGGCAGGATGCTCGGTGTTAAGAGAGTGCCCACAGCAGCTGGGAAGAGGCAGACCCGGCAGGAGGCCTCGGTGTGGAAGAGAGGCCCACGCAGTCTGGGAGAGTCGGTCCGGAGTAATTCTAGCGGAATCCAGACGCATCGGAGTTGGGCCGACTTTTGGCTACAATGTAAGTTGATTCCCCTGCTTCACACAGGCCACAAACATGAATTATAATTATATATAATAAAGGTTATAGATGTATTATATATAGCAGAACGGCATCTACATATAGGTAATATGGACTATAAATGTAGGCGTAATCATGCACGTCTCCAAGCATTTCGTTTCTATTACTTTCCTTTTCCCAAACAAAGGATGAAACAAGTTGACAAGGTTGAGTCCGGTAATCTGTGTCTCAACCTTTTAGGGGTCACCTACAGTAAATGTTGTTTTTCCCGGTGAACCATAGTAACTCTCCCACCCATTGTACACAGTCTCAAAACACTTTAACACACTTCACTGTGGTGCTCGACTTAAGATCATTCCCCTAACATTGTTTGGTCACATTCCGTTTGATCAGTAATCCACATTGTGCATAAGTGTACGTAATCTTACTTTACAATGTTAAAATAACAGGGGAACTTCCTTATGCCATAAGTTTTCAACATTTAGGAAATCTTTGAAGTAACCCGATCTGTATCTTTTTTTCCTAGGTCAAAGTTACTTTGGCATTCTATCAAGGCCCTTGGTTGCAAAACTAGTTTTTGGTAGATGGAGTCATATCCACATCAATCAAAACCAGTCTGGTAGAACAAATAATAACAACATTTTAAATTGATACTCAGCATATGGGGACCTGGTGGAACAGAATGGGTCAAACCGAGCTAGGTGGTGAGCACATGTTATTATTGGAAGTTAGATATTGACAGTGCATGTTGTCCTGGCGCATCATTACAGTATGAAAAAAAATTCTAAAGATAGAGATGAGGGCCATATTTTACTAAGCACTCTTCTGCCATAAGGAATCTTCCAGCATCGTAAGGATCTTCCAGCATTGTAAGGAATGTTCTGGCATTGTAAAGAAAGTTCCAGCATTGAAGACCCACCCCAAAATTTGCCAGGTCACCAACGTGTCATATTAAATGGATCATGTGACCTTGGATTTTTTTTTATTTCTTTTTTTTTTTTTAATCATTTTCCCCAATGGCAAAAAAAATATGCCATTTTGCCCATTCTTTAAATATAATGGCAATAATTGCTACATTTAAAGAAATGCTCATAAAAATGGAACGGAACTGACCAGTTCACGCATCTCTGCCATTGATTACACAACTTCTCTGTATGCTAAGATATTTGTACAACTCTTTAAGGTCATATAGCTTTTGTCACACCCCCTAAGTTTTTTCTAGATATATATATATTAATATAATATATATATATACTATATATATATATATATATCTATATATATATATATAAGAAATCATAGTATCACAATTGTTCATGGCAACATTTAAATAGATTTTATTATAAAAGACTACATAACCTCGTTCAATTTTTATAAAAAGTCATTGGCACTTACAAGACGAGGAAAGAAAACAAATTAAGGCCGATTACTAAGTTGCTTCTGGCTCAAAAAACCTGCATCCAGTTGGTCTTCCCGTATGCCCGTGTTATGCTGCAGCAGCTTCAGCTTTACGTCAGTCTCTCCTTTATTGCAGACAGTGCTAATGGGCACATCCAATATTGATTCAGTAGTAATGGGTTGTTATACAATCTTCACTTCTATATACAGTATGCACAGTTGGCAGAAAGACAATTATATTAGTAGTAGATTAGATTTTTTGTAAATGTATAAAAATGCACGTTTTTTTTAACAATGCTTTTAAAAAGTGGTTTTTAGTTCAAGACCCATTTTTGTTGTTGTTTAGTGAGTATAAGGCCGCAATTTTAGTGGCGGCGTGGCGACGGAGCCTGTGATGTCACCGCGCCTGCCGCTCGTGCGCAACCTGCACTGAGGTACTGGCAGCAGGGAGGCTCGGCAGAGGCGTGGCCGTGACGTTCATCCCCATTGGCTGACTGCACCACGTGCCCTGCCGGCGAGTGGCAAAGACAAAATGATTTGTCTGGACGAGAATTGCCGCGCTCAGGGTCGCGCCTGGTCACACGTCACATGGCCTCTTGCTCATAGAGGTAGGTCCTTTGACTGGCGGTGTGTGCACATTGCCACAGCAGACATATACTGTAAAACAAGACAGCTTTATTTGTTTTGCTCTGATTTGGGTCGTATTCTGTAGCTCTATACTGGTCACACACAAAGCATTCAATCCACAATACATACCGTGTGGCAGGGGCTCAACTCCAGTCCCCAAACTCCCCAACAGGTCAGGTTTCCAGATATCCCTGCTTCGCACAGTTGGCTCCATCACAGCACAGGTTTCTTCAATAACCCTGCTTCAGCAGAGGTGCTCAATCAGAGCCACCTGTGCTGAACAAGAGAGTGATTGAGCCACCTGTGCTGAAGCAAGGATATCCTGAAAACCTGACCTGTTGGGTGGGGTGGGGGGGGATCTGCAATTGATAACCCCTGCTGTATGGTAGCGTTACTTTTTGAAAAAATGTGTATTTCAAACACACGAATGCTTGTATTACTTTCCATGTTTCACGAAAACATTGTGAGAACACTACAAGCTGAACACCATCTGCTTAACAAATTCCATGTGGCTTTAACAAAATAAGTTGCTGCCATGTTTTGCTCAACTATTTTTGTTCTCTGAATGCGTCTCCTTCACATTGTGCAGTTTTACAAAATTCCATTTGAGGTCTTGGCTTTATTTACAGTGCTGCACTGGGCTAGTAGAGGAGCTAGGAAGCGTTGGCTGCTAACTTTATGTAACATGTAAAAAAAAAAGAACCTAAAAAAATGCACATTTGTATTTAGGGATTAACGTTCACCTTCCATGTAGACATAATCACAAGTCAGGTCAATGGAATTGTAATGTAACTCGCGATTAACTTTTTTGTTTTTTTTAACCGTGTTTCTAGAACAAGGGGTGCGCAAACTTGTAGAGCGCAGACTTTTTGGGGGTGGTGGGCGGAATTTACAGAGACCCCGCGCTGAGAGCGCGAGACCTCTGTAACTCAATCCACGTGTCTCCATGGCAACGCGGCATCAAATGAACCACCTCTGGGTCATTTGACGCCCGTTGTCCATGGTAGATGCGGTGGGTCACGTGACATCACATAACCCCCGCGGCTCTGCATTAGAGGTAAGGGGAGGTGGTGCGACTCAGTGGAGAGCAGGCTGGGGGGGCGCAGTGCAGGACGTTTACGCACCCTGTTCAGAAGAAAAGTTTAGGTCACCATATATTGTTTCTAAAACTTCCAAGCCAACTCACCAATGGCACTATTAGTTGAGACGCCGTGATCCCATCTTCTAGAAGGCAGTTTCATTATACCCTGTGGTGCTACAATGTGAGTCTGATCCATTCTAGCTCATGACAGGCATGAATGATAGCGCCGGCAGCTACAGAATCTCTTTGTTACAAGTCTGTGCTATGAATTACCGGTGTCACTATAACGGCAGGACTGGTCAACCCGAGAAAACATTCCTATCACTACATTAAACCCTAACACATTTGGTCACGGCCGTGTTGCCGTGACCAAAATCTCCGCCGCCGTTTATATCTACTCACCCCTCTCCGCTGGGACCATCTCCCCCCGGTACTTCATATTTACTACTTCCGTCTTTGGCCATTAGTCAGTTTATTCTCACGACCTTATTTGGCCCTTGTGTTTCCCCTATTTCCCCTTGTTTTCCCCTTATTTTCCCCTTGTGTTTCCCCTATTTCCCCTTGTGTTTCCCCTTGTGTTTCCCCTTGTTTCCCCTTGTGTTTCCCCTTGTGTTTCCCCTTGTTTCCCCTTATTTCCTCTTGTGTTTCCCCTTATTTCCTCTTGTGTTTCCCCTTATTTCCCCTTGTGTTTCCCCTTATTTCCCCTTGTATTTCCCCTTGTTTCCCCTTATTTCCCCTTGTGTTTCCTTATTTCCCCTTGTGTTTCCCCTTGTTTTCTCGTGTTTCCCTTTATTTCCCCTTGTTCCCTTTTTTCCTTGTGTTCCCTTATTCCCGTTTTTCCCCTTTATTCCCCTTGTGTTTCCCCTTTATTTCCCCTTGTGTTTCCCCTTATTTCCCCTTGTGTTTCCCCTTATTTCCCCTTGTGTTCCCCTTATTTCCCCTTGTGTTTCCCTTTATTTCCCCTTGTGTTCCCTTTGTTCCTCGTGTTTCCCCTTATTGCCCCGTGTTTCCCCTTATTTCCCCTTGTGTTTCCCCTTATTTCCCCTTGTATTTCCCCTTGTGTTTCCCCTTATTTCCCCTTGTTGTTTCCTTAATTTCCCCTTGTGTTTCCTCCCTTGTTTTCCTCGTTTTCCCTTTATTTCCCCTTGTTTCCTCCTTTGTGTTTCCTTGTGTTTCCGTGTTCCCTTATTTCCCCTTGTGTTTCCCCTTATTTCCCCTTGTGTTCCCCTTATTCCCCTTGTGTTTCCTATTCCCCTTATTTCCCATTGTTGT
>WSYH01016958.1:0-12506 GCA_036426205.1 Ascaphus truei
CGGAGCGGGAGGCAAGAGGGGGGGAAGGAGGCGGCCGAAAAGCGAAAGACAGAAGACCCGGCGACCAAAAGAAACCCTCTACCCGAAGACTAATTTCCATGTTTGCCTATGCTGAATTAAACCCCCACCCTTTCCACACCTCCTCTACAATCCGCGGCACAGACTCCCAATTCACCCTACTTTGAAAGTATGTCTACTATACGCCCGATGTTTCACCGTGACCAGAAAAATCAAACACACACACCACTCCCCCTAGCCCCACCCCCCGCCACACTGTCTCCACCACACACCCCCTCTCCCCTGCCCACTCACACCCTCCCCTCTCCCTCGCACTCACACCCCCTCTCCCCCCTGCACAAACCCCTCTCCCGGACAAACACAACACATTGTACCACCCCCCCCTTTTTTTTCTCCCTGCACACACCCCCCCCCTCTCCCCGGCACACACCTCCCTCTCCCTTGCACCACAACCACCCCTCTCCAATGCACACCCTCCCTCTCCCCTGCACAACCCTCTCCCGGCACCCACACCCCTGGCGCCCTGCACACCACCTCCCTTTCCCTGCACTCACACACCCCCCTCTCCCTGCATTCACACCACCACATCCCTTCTCCCTGCAACACACCACTCTACCCTGCATTCACCACACATCAAACACACACACCGCGGTCTTGCACTTCACACCACCCCCCTCTTGTCGCACTCACATCAAAAACATCCCCCCTCTTTCTGCACACACACACCACCACCACACATCCCCCTCTTTCTGCACTCACCAAACACCCACATTCCCCCCTTTTCTGCCTCACACACACACTCCCCCCCCCTCTTTACGTGCACTCACACACCCTTCCCTCATCTATGCACTCACCACACACCCCCCCATCTCTGCACTCACACACCATTACCCCCCCTCTCTCCTTCTTCACTCACACACATCCCCCCCTTCTCTGTCACTCACACCAACCCCCCCACCCCTCTCCGCTCCCCCCCCGTCTCTCTGCACTACACAACCCCCCCTCTCTCTGCACTCACACGCATCCCCCCCACGTCTCCTCTGTCACTCACAACATCCCCCCACTGCTCTCTCACTCACACACATCCACCTCCCCTTCATGCTCACTCACACACATCCCACCCACTCTCTCGTTCACTCACACACAGAATCCCCCCCTCCACTCGTCTCCCTGCGAGTGTCACTCACCTGCGTCTTCATCACACTCACCCCCACTTCTCTTCTCTCGTTCACTCCCACCACCACACTCCCCACCATCTCTCTTGCACTCACACCACCCCCCCACTCTCTCTACTCAGCTACACACATCCCCCCTCTCTCCCTCACAACAATCCCCCCCCTCTTCTATCCTCCACACACACACGCCCCCTCTCACCCTCATCCCTTCCCTCTCGACCCTCTCTGACTCACCCTCCCTGCTACCTGCCATCAGAAAGCTATGATGGTTATAGCTGTCACATGGTTGAGACTGTCGCTGTAAAAATCAATTCTACTGACTACAGAGACTACTATAGCGCATGCGGCGATTCAATGCATTTGTTTTGGACGCGATGTTGCGTTGCCGCATATAAGCAGGCCTTAGCCACTGCAGTGCTGGGGTGACCAGCGATACTAAGCATTGCTGGCCATTTTGCACTGATGGGGCCACGTGTGTTTCCTGTTTTTCTAACGCTGGTAGAGTCATCGCCGTTGTTTTGGCGCTGTGCACGGCCCCAGCTTCGCGTTCCTGTCCTGTTTCTCTCAATCAGTGCTGTTGCGCGGAGTGGTGAGAAGTCTGAGTATGCTTCAACTAATGTTTTTTGGGTGAATTTTACTACAGGAGGGAATCACGCAACGGTGTGAAAAAAACACCTAAAACTTTCTTTTGAAGGTTTGTAAAATTGTAAAAAAAACAAAAAAAAAAAAACTTGTACTTTACGTTTTTGTTTCAAATTTATGCTTCATTACCAAACATCCGCCACCTTCACGGCTCCTCTAACCAGTGTAAAGAAACTGGTGGTGTCAAAAAAGGCCCACAGATCCACGGGGTGCACGTTTTTAGCCCGCCCTCTACTGCCAGTTGCTACAAAGGAGTGCTAAAGCTTTGCAACGTTTGTAAATCTGGACAAAGTTCCTTGAGGGGAAATTTTGTTCATGCACGAAAATGTGCAAACCGGTGCAGAAGGTTTCTCACTCTCTGCTACCGACCAGCAAACCTGTGCTAACTCACGAGATAACACTAGGGGGGGGACCGCGCTAGCAATGTCTCTCAGCTGCAAAACCGGGGGTGGAAAGTGGTACCGCAAAGGCACAAATATCCTACTGGTATTTATTCAATGAGAGTTTACATCTCTCGTGTGGTTAGTTGCTTTGTAGCTGGGAGACTCCTCCCCCCCCCCCCCCATTACTTCTAAAGAACGTGTGTGTGTGTGTGGTGTGTGTGTGGTGTGTGTGTGGTGGTTTATCAGGTGGGGGAACCGGCTTTGTCCATGCAACTATGTATAGGGGTCGGGGGTCGGGGAAACATTATAATTCTACCTATAGGTGCAGTTAACCCTGTATGTTTACACCTTGTTTTTTCACATGTTCACTGAATTGTGAAAATGAAGCGATCACATTTGTTGGACCCCTCCACCTTTTCACATCACTGGTAAGCTCAGGATTAGTCTCTTTGAAGGTGTGTATGGTAGCAGCTCTGTGCTGTCTGTGAGCACGTGAGAAAAACAGCTGCCATGTGAAAAGGCTTCGGGCCTTTTAAATAGAAATAAGGTGCAGTCGGTTCCCTTTTACTAGCTTTATTTATTCTCTAATGGGTGGTTCTTTAGCTGAACTGCATTCACTTCAGCTTGGACGGTCACCTCCCTGTTTCCCAAGAGCTTACGTTTGAAGATGCCAGTACTGACTCGAGGGAACAAAAAATGGAGGTTTTAAATCTATCACGTCACATAGGACCAATAGGATGCTGCGAAGTTTAAATCCTTGAGATGCGGGAGCACCAACCTCCATGCTCTGCCTGTGGCACCTTCTTCAGTAAGAATCTCGGGGTTGCGAGGGGGTCCCGGACCTGATATAAATATGGCTGCCACTCCGGAGACCCCTGCTTCCTCTCCATTACTATCATTTATTTATAACACGCCAACATATTCTGTACGCAGGACGAAAATATAAAAATTTACACGTTAACATGCATTGTTACAGTGGTTAAACAAAAGGGAGGTGGGCCTCGGGGAGCTGCTTTTTTAAGATCAGTTCGGATAGTAACAGAGGAGGGGAGGGAATAAGTAGGGGTAGGATACTTTTTATTAGACAACAAAAAATCAGCCGATTTTGTTTTTTCTATTGTGTAAAGAGAAAGTCAGAGATGTATTGTTTGTAAGAGCAAATTTTCAACCGTGGGCTTTTTAAAATGGAGGTGGAGTCACGCTCTTCCCTTCACGTTCTAACCGTTTTTGAGCGTCCTTTTCTGTAACATTTCCCAATCCGTTGTTTTGAGGCAGCAGCCTGTACTTTTGTGTATTATTTCCCATCATCCGCTTGAATGACCTCGCAAGGAAACCTAACAAACATTACAACAACCTTAATAGACTGGTTGTGTTTGTGTTGTGCTCTTGTTCTGTTGGGGAGGTGACCTAACCGGCTTCTTCCACTGGGGCCCGTGCAGGGCCTTGGACTTACTGCCCCTGCTAATTTCATACTTAAGAGGTTAAGTGCATTTTTCACACTGAAACAATTGTAAGTTAATGTAATGTAAGTATATAGAGACCTAGTTTATAAATGCTTTCAAAACGTTCAATATAGTCATTTTTAAGTCTTCCATTGTATCTTAAAAAACACATTGAATAAAACGGAGTTTCCCAAGGAGATACAAGCAGAACGCTACTCGCACATGTCTTAGCCGGTCTCTTCCGTTAACGCGGGGTGAGAAAATGCAGTGTTTTCACGTCCCATACGGACCTCTCGTCAGGTGATGGTGAAGAGACATTTGTCAGTAGAGTTCCTCTTTGCATCTCACTTGGGACACTCTGTTTTATTCAGTCTGTCGTGTGCTGGCCACATGTTCAGAGGTTTTTTTTTTGTTTTCCCCAACATATTTTTTTAAAAACACCTTGCAATACGCTTGTGGCCCTACCAGTCCTGTTTTCTGATCTATCCCTTTTTGGAGAACTGGTTGAAGATCCCCGTGCTGCTGACCTCTTCATTGCAACAGGAGGGGGAAGGGGTCAGGGCAATATTGTAGCAAAATAACAAAAACGGCTTTTTAATCCTGTGACTTTTATAAGATGTATTGGGATGTATCAATAAGGAGGTCCTGGACACGCCCATAATGGCAAGGAGTATTCAAGTCTACGCTTCCGGTGGCCTAACATTCTACAATGAAAAGAGCATCCACACTCTAACTTAAATGTGGAGGGTTGCACTCGTATAAGGGATATACTGAAAGACGATAATATCTCAGACCAGAGGTGGGGGGTAAGACACGACAAGTATTAGTATAGGAATACCATAGTGGTATACTGAATCCACTATGGATTCCCATACTACATACATACTCACACATTTCTACAGATATAGGTGTGTTGAGTGCTCCAATTTTTAGATTTGTTGTGTCTTGCCCTCCACCTGGAGGTCTGAGATATTAGTCTTTGCTCGCCTAGCATTTGCCCCAGGGGAAGGGAACTCGCTTAATGACGTCATCCACTTGTCTCAGTTGAAATCCAAACCAATAGCGCAGTGCGTCATCGCAAACGTGTTCGTACACAGACACCTAACCTTTAGAGTTTTGTCCCTAGCTTCTTGCTGCCAATTCCAAGTGTAGTCCCACCCTAATTATTATGATTGGGCCGACTTTGAGGCAGTAAGCATCATTTTTTTTTTCTTTTAGTCCACTGAACCATCCCCAAAACATTATTCTACTCGTCGGCCCACATCCACAAAAGGGTGCCAATTTTAGCACGCCTTTATCCTAATTTTATGAATGCTAAAGCTTAGCACCATTTTGGGGATCTGGGCCTTTGACTTTACCCTAACCATATGATTCAATTGAAATGAAATAAGATAGGTGGAGAAAAGAAATACAGAATGTCCATTGAGTTCCAACCTTTGTTAAAAGTCTAATTGGCTGATATATTAATTATAAATGTTTTACCAGGAAGGAATACATTGAGAGTTACCTCTCATTTTCAATTATGTCCTGGGCATAGAGTTAATAGTGACAATAATAATGGTACACTATGTCAATACACTCATGAGTTCAAAGACATGATCCACTGATGACCGCCCGCTTTGCTGAAGCAGGGATATCCTTAAACCTGACCTGTGGTGACCCTTTAGGACTGCGTTCGGCCACTCGATTATGATCCAGCGAAAGTAAACAAAAACCTGAGTGGAACGTTTTGCCAAATTTGTCTGGTAGGGGGAAGAGAACCTTCCTGATTCCAGTAACCATCTATTCCTCCCTATGTTTGACACTTGTTTTAACCTGCATATAAATATTGATGTATAACATGTTTTTCAGACCTCAAGGCAGAAATGACCATAGCTCGCACTGCAGCTTATAAAGTGCTGCTATTTCCTCCGATATACCCAAGCGCCGGCCTACAAATTGTCTATTGTAGCAAATGCATCCAAGTGGCCTTTCAGCAGTGTGCCTGTTGAACTGTCACAGTCATCTGGCACTGACAAGGTTAACGCAGCTTAAATGATGCGATCAAATGGTGAGAAGAAGCCACACCAAGTCTTACTGTATCTTCAATGTTGCAATATGTGCTAAGGGCTGTAGTCGGTGTTAACCACCAAAAGACCATTTTTGTGCCAAACACCTCAATGCCCTTTTGCTTTCCAATGGATTAAAAAGTCGTCGAAGCCCCCCCCCCCTCCCCCCAACCTGAATAAAATGACACGAAACGGTATAATCGCTGAGAACTGGGTCTGCCTGGAGGGGTCGCGGAAATTTTGGCTATTCTCCTAGGACCCACAGTGAACCAATGGCAATGACCTTTTTAAGGGGAAAATCCCCACTAGGGACAAAGGGTACGAATGCCAGTAACGTTTAGGGGGTCACATCGGGGCGATCGATGCTTTGTTACCAAAAATCTGATACATATTTTAAATCTTTTTTACAAATTATTATTTTGTTAAACACGCTGAGCTGAGACATAGGAGGGTGATTTTCCTCTGCCTCTTTTGTCTGATGTTGTGTTGTGTTCAACAAGAGTTTCACAGGCAAGCCCCCATCTATCCCCCTCCCTCTCTTTATTGGCTCTGATAAGGACTGGTGGATAAGGGGAAAGAAACATTTTGCCTGTAGATTAGTTTATGAAGGGAATTGATTGTTTAACTCGTTAACGGTTGCCTTTTTTGGATGGCTAGATGGAACAGACACTTTAATCTGTGGTAATATTGCGCCCCCGCCCTCGTTCACAGACCCTGCTGAAAATATGGCGTTTTTATTTCCAAAGACACCAAAACAGCAGCATTTGATGTAAAGCGATTGAGGCTAAAATGGCCGTAAATCGTTAAATTCACGTGTGTGCGTGAAGGATTGTGCCTCCCCCTTCCAGGCGCATTCATCCTGGAACCTGACTTTTTGAATAGCAAAAAATATATAATAATTAGTCTCTTGTACTATTTAAAAGAAGGCGGGGGGTGGGGGGGGGGAATGAAGTATTTAAAAAAAAAATAACTTATGTTACATTTTCACATATACAAACGGTACAATAAAGAAAAAAGGGGAGTGACAAATGAGGATAAGTAGTTATGACTGCCTCATAGGGAATAAAATGGATTCCATTGTCCTGGAGTCCTCAGGATGGTGTGTGAGGATGGGGATAAACACCCTGAAGGACACACTTCTATAACAGCTGGAACCTGCTTCACACACGACACCCATTCTATAGACGAGGTCTCGTCGCCGGACTGGTACACCCTCGGTGCCAGATTGATTTTCCAACGTAGATCCTGTCATTCAGGAAAGCCGTTACGTTTTCCATGATCGAGAATGACCGGTGCGTTTTCCCACCTGGAAGATGGAAAGGTGGTTTTGATCAGGCCACCAATACATAAAGCACCTGGTTCGCGGAAGCGATAGGTCTCCAATGTATTGATTTCCTGGGAATATTCGGAGAGCCTGGAAGTTAAGTATCCAATATTCCCCATAAAGCATACATATGAAAGTCTGTACCTAAACATAAACGTATAAACCATACATTAAGAATAGAAAGGAATTATGTGTTTGAGTCTTTTTACTTTATTACAACTGAAATCGTCTCTTGGCTGAGAACAGGCATTGAAGGGGCTGTTCCACATAGCCATACGGTGCAATACTCTTAGATGGTAATCACCCCTAGAGCAGCAGGCCCGCGCTGATTGCCGTTTTTGTGCATTTTTTCTACATTTATTTGATGATCTCGCTGGCCCTTTCCAACGCCCTGTTATTTTTGCAATCCGGTGCTCCGTTCAGCAGATATCAGCAGTAGTTTGCTATATTAAGTGTCCAGGACATGCCTGCACAACTCGTAAAGTGAGAGGGCCGAACTGCTCCAAGGAAAAAAAAAATTTGGGGCCGCACGGGTAAAATCATCACATCATCTCTCCTCAGCACCTCTCTCACCATCCTCATATATCTCCCCCCAGCACCCATCATCTTCAATACTCCCCCAAACCCCTCCTATCAACCTTTTGCAATACTCCCCATCTATCTCGCATACCCCCATCTCTCCCCCTCACAACACAAAACATAATACTCCCCCTCCACATCAAACACACCATATAACCCTCGCACCACCACACCACATCCCACCCCCTGCAACTACATACTTCTTCCCCCCTGCACTCACATCACTCCCACCCTTGCACCCTCAATCATTCTCTCTATGCACCCCATGACCCCCCCATGCACCTCCAATGACCCCCCCTTGCACCTCAATGACCCCCCACACTCCAACCCCCACCCCCCCAACCTCATCAACCCCTACACCTCAATCACCCCCCTAACTAAAATGACCCTCCCCTGAACTTCCAATCACCCCCCTGCACCTCCAATACCCCCCTCACTCCAATGCACCCAAACCACTGCACCTCCTCCCACTGCTTACCTAACTCATACCACCCAAACCCTCACTTTTTCCCAATCAAATACCCCCAATATTCCCCAAATTATCACCCCCTTGCACCTCCTATGCATATCATAGAGGTTTTCTATCCACATATATAAATTTCATTACATAGCCTCTTTCTTGTTCTGCGATCCGATCTAGTATCGCTTTTAAACGTTGAGCTGCCAACATTTGCACAAGAGATAGTTATAGGACACTGGTAAAAACATCTTGCATTAGTTACTGTGGGGACTTTTTAGAGTGTAAGCTTCTGGGATGAGCCGCTTTTTTAGGATCTTGGATCTATAAAGGTTTTAAAGTATAAAACCTTCTTTTTTCTAGATCGGTAAGTGCTTTTAAATATTTTTACGTGTTCCGGTAATACAAAACTTTGGCTTTTGTATAATCTTTAGCTACTACTTTTTTTGCGACAAGACTGTTTGTAAAGCCCGCTTCTAGCCAAAGTGAAGCTCAATAAAGATCTGTAAGATGAGTATTGTGCAGGATCCAGCAAATCAATAACATTAATAAGTAGTCGGGATTCTTTTGCCTGCCCCCCCCCTTTTTTTTTCAAACAAAGATTTTTTTGGTGTATGTTTACAGGCTGACAAAATTCTAACACAATTGTCCTGCAATTCAGTTCCATATCACATCAACATTTTGAAACTGAACATCTAAACAAACAGGGGAGGACCAACTACCTAACAAGACCACAGACCAAGACAGGGGAGGGGGAGGGGGAAAAGGGGGGTTGAGCTGTCAAGATGCTCGTCTTCTTTTTTATCCTGTTAGCCCTTGCCGACTTGGAAGAGGTGCTCCACTTGTGACCCAAGACTTGATTATTTATCGCTACCCGATACCCCGTCTGCCCTATCTGTCTCTTATTACACTAAGTCGGAGCCAGCACATGGATGGAGAATGCATTTCGAGCTACGGAGCAGTATATTGGAGGCATCTACCCCTGGGATATCACGTTTGGGCCAACCATGGTTGCCAGACTTTAAGACATTTGTGCCGGTGTCGTAACCAGACTCGTTAACTGCTCATCCGGCAGACGTACCAATCTATTCCTGATTTTAGGGATGTTGAGTAATCCGGGTTGCTTCCATCAATGCTGCGATTTCGCACCTCAGGGCTGTTGCAAAATGTGCATTAATTTTGTGCCCGATCTGTTCAACCCCCAGTGCGTTCTGCCCAGCAGAAACAACCAGGGATCCAAAAGGGACCGTGAGACAGAGATTCTCTAGCCAATTCAATGTCTTCTTCGATGGATAACTGGGTGCACTCCATTATGCATGTGCAACAGTCTGCTTGTTCCCCACATTGTTTTGGGCACAAGGGGGGTCTTTACGGTAATCTTGAAAACTTTGCCAATCTCATCGGTGGGTAAGATAGCACCTCATCAGGACTATATTGCATTCTCCTTCAATGTGGTGCATAGGAACTCTTTGCCGCAGCCGTAACTATAGAGTCCCAGTCCTCGTCTTCTATAGTCTCCCCCTAAGGTCTCTCCTCCCACCTGGTCCTGTAACTAGTTTTTGTCGACGTCTTTCGCAGGACACACCACATCTCTGTAAATACCAGATAGATTGTACCTGTTCCTCTTGAACATAGCTGCTCAAATTTGTTCGCCTAGGGGTTTTGGGAAATTTAGTATAGACGCTCTAATCGTGGAGGTTAACTAAGATTCTGAGGTGTGGTAACTCTTTTTCTGATTTAATTTGCTCAAAAGATTCTATGAAATCTTCTTACCCTCATTTAGTTGTGTGTAGTAGCCTTGTAGGCCTTTCTGCTTCCAAATCACTTAAGTTTTTGCTCTGCAGAACCCGGAGCGAAATCAGGGTTCCCCACAAACGGAAAAGTCGTTAAGGAGTGCGTGCCTTGTTGCCTGCCCTTTTAAAGTTTGAGGTGTACCTTTTTTTTTTACTGAAAAGGTAGCACTCCTGCAACGGCTTTCAGCAGACAGTGTAGGGGAAATATTAGCCAATGAATTAAATATTGCCAATATTGAAGAGCCGGGAACCCTCGTTCCTTGCCTCAGGAAGATATAGCTCCATTGAAATGTGAATTCAATGTTTTTTCCAATAACATGCTCGCATATTTCTTGCTGGATGCAAAAGTTTTTCTCTCTACAACTAAACATGATTTTAATGACCTTTTGCACCCAGACTGCTCACGAGAACAAACCCATTTGTATTGTTAAGGGACAGGGTACATAGTTAGCAGGTCACAACACTTTGTTTACATATCCGTGTAATTATTGCTAAGGAAAAAGTGTACGTGTTTGACCCAGTTAAAAATGAATATGCTCCCACTGAATCCATCCATATCCACTATTTATGGGCAAAACAGACAATTCTCCGCCACTCTTAACCACCAAAAGACATTACACCTGGTAAAAACCTTAAAAAAAAAATTGTTTGCCACGGAAAAGTTATTGTTTAAAAAAAATGTATATAATTTTTTTTTACCTATTAAACATGCCACTGTGTCCCCGTTCCTTTTTCATGCTAGGAGGGACTGTCCTGTAATGTCCCCTGTGCCCCGTTCCTTTCATGCTAAGGAGGGACTGATCCTGTATGTCCCCTGTGCCCGTTCCTTTTCATGCTAGGCCAGGGACTGATCCTGTAATGTCCCCTGTGCCCCGTTCCTTTTCATGCTATGGAGGTGACTGATCCTGTAATGTCCCCCTGTGCCCCGTTCCTTTTCATGCTAGGAGGGACTGATCCTGTAATGTCCCCTGTGCCCCGTTCCTTTTCATGCTAGGAGGGACTGATCCAACCTCAGAGGCAGGTTGTGCTGCAGGCGTGCAAACCAGCGCTGTACCAACCTCAGAGCAGGTGTGCTGCAGGCGTGCAAACCAGCGCTGTACCAACCTCAGAGGCAGGGTGTGCTGCAGGTGTGCAAACCAGCGCTGCACCAACCTCAGAGCAGGGTGTGCGTGGGTGTGCAAAACAGCGCTGCACCAACCTCAGAGGGCAGGGTGTGCTGCAGAGTGTGCAAACCACGCCGGCTGTACCAACTCAGAGGCAGGGTGTGCTGCAGGTGTGCAAACCAGGCTTATACCAACCTCAGACGGCAGGTGTGCTGCAGGTGTGCAAACCAGCACTGTAACCAACCTCAGAGGCAGGGTGTGCTGCAGGCGTGCAAACCAGCGCTGTACCAACCTCAGACGCAGGGGGTGCTGCGCGTGCAAACCCTGTAAACCTCAAGCGGGGTGCGCAGGTGTGCAAACCAGCGCTTACCAACCTCAGAGGCAGGGTGTGCTGCAGGCGTCAAACCCGCATACCAACTCAGAGGCTGGGTGTGCTGCAGCGTTCGCAACCGCGCTGCACCTACCTCAGGCAGGGTGTGCTGCAGGCGTTCAAAAGCGCTGCACCAACCTCAGATGCATCGGTGCTCAGGTCTCAAATGCCCGCTGTACCATTACTCAGAGGCAGGTGTGCTGCAGGCGCTGCAAACCAGCGCTGCACCAACCTCAGAGTCATGTGTGCTAGGAGTGCAAACCCACGCATCAAACTCAGAGGGCAGTGGTCAGGGTGCTGTCTTCCTGCGGAGTGCAAACCAGCGCTGCACAACTCAGGAAAGGGGGTGTGCAGCCGTTGTCACAACAGCGCTGTACCATACCCAGACAGGCAGGCTGTGTCGCAGGTGCAAACGCGCTGCTAACCAACCTCAGGCAGGGGGTGCTGACGGGTGTTGCAAACCAGCGATGCACCAACCTCAGAGCAGGGTGTGCTGCAGGTGCAAACCAGCGCTGCACCAACCTCAGAGGCAGGGTGTGCTGCAGGTGCAAACCACGCTGTACCAAACCTCAGATGCAGGGGTGTGCGGTTCTGTTCGTGCAACCACGATTCGTGTACCAACCTCAGAGGCAGGTGTGCTGCAGGTCGTGCAAACCAGCGCTGTACCAACCTCAGGCATGGGTTGTGCTGCGGGTCAACAAGACGCTGTACACAACCTCAGAGGCAGGGTGTGCTGCAGGCTTGCAACCAGCGCTGCACCAATCCTAGGCAGGTGTGCTGCAGTGCGTGCAAACCAGCGCTGCTACCAAACCTCAGAGGGCAGGGGGTGGTGCTGCAGGCGTGCAAACACGCGCTGTAACCAACCTCTAGCAGGGTGTGCTGCAGCGTGCAAACAGCGCGACACCAACTCAGAGGCAGGGGTGCTGCAGGTGTGCCACACCAGCGCTGCACCAACTCAGAGGCAGGGTGGCTGCAGGTTGCAAACCAGCCACTCTACAACTAGGACGAAGGCTGTGCTGAGGTGTGCCAGTGCAAACCAGCGCTGGACCAATCTCAGAGGCAGGGTGTGCTGCAGGCATGCAAACCAGTGCTGTACCAGCCTCAGAGGCAGGCTGTGCTGCAGGTGTGCAAACCAGCGCTGCACCAACCTCAGAGGCAGGGTGTGCTGCAGG
>WSYH01016959.1:0-12503 GCA_036426205.1 Ascaphus truei
TATACTCCATTTTGTTAATCTGAAAGGGCTGAAACCTGCCATGCAATCCTGACTCAGGGGTCTCTGTCTCATGGGCAAATTTCAGCCCTCCAGGTATTTCCGACCCGGAGATAATGTTTTTAGGTCCAAAACCTAATTTCAAAAACAGCAGTAATTGCAACAGCCCTGTAAACTTTGCATAGGGATACATGGCATTCTGTATGTCACTGCAAATGGTGGCCAAAAAGTCGTGAAGGGGAACAAAGGGCCATAAACATTCAAACACAGTTAACCCCTTACCTCCCAGCCTGATCCCAATGTATGTGCTTGGTGCATACAATGTAAGGGTAAAAACACATGTAATCAGGAAAATACTTTCAATCAAAGGGGGGAACACATTTTGTACTGATGCAGGGGAATAAAAACACATGTTATCATTATTACATTTAACCCCTCGCCTCCCACACGATGGTGGGGTGGCCAGCTGGTGTGTAACCACTTTATTACCAGGCCAAATACCCCCTCCCGTGACAGCCCTTTCTCAAACACCTCCTCACTCACACCCTCCTTCTTACACTCCCCTGTCACCTTTTCCTTCCCCCTTTCTCTCTTACACCCCCACCTCAACCACCGATGTATTTTACTCCCAACCCTCAATAACCTTCCTCCTCAATGTACGCGCACACACAGTGACACACACACACACAGTGACACACGCACACACAAACACATACAGTGACATACACACACACAGACAGTGACACACACACAGTGATGGATAAAGTTACACACACACAGAAAGTGACACACAGACACACACACACAGACACACAACAGTGACACACACATACAGTGACACACACACTATAAGCCCCTTCCCCAAACACACACATATAGCAGGAACAACCCTCTCCCGGGTCCCGCTTACCTTCGCTACTGCGGGGGAACTTGCAGGCATTGCGAGAAGGTGGGGAGCGGCTACTGCATCGCCAGAGGGTCCCGGATGCTCCATTTGCAGGGCACCACCATCTTGCACTGCCACGTATAGAAGTGCAGTCACGCATGCGCAGAGAGCAGCGGCAGAGCAGCCATTAACAGAGAGGGGAACGCTGGGACTAAAGCCCCCATAATGCACAGGGGCAGGGGATCAGATGACACAGATAGGGCTGCGAGAATCCCCCTGCTCCAGAAAGGATACAACACGCACACTGGAGACCATGCCAGCCAGAGATGGGACATCAGAGGGTAAGGGTGTAGGTGTAGGGTGTCAGTAGGCCCCGGCATTAGGCCAGAGACCCCCTGTTAGGCCCCAGCTAGGCCACGGCTCCCACATATCTTGTGGCTGCTATAAGGACAGGCCCCTTAGATGGGGACACTGCCTTGGTTAGCATCATTAGTGTCAGTGACACAGCAGAAAGCCACGCAGCAGTTGCGGCCTGTGGTCTGGTACCTGACCACCACCGAAAGGCACAGACTATCGTCACAGTGGGCACTCCTGCCGGATACCACCCAAAGTGGAGGCAGATGCCTTTGCACACAATGACTCCATGAGACAGACTGTTCTCTTCTGTCGTGATACCGGTTGCTGGAGAACCTGACAGATAACCCCATCTACACGTGCACAAACAGTAACACGTGGGTGTGGGCAGTGCTGTCACACACACTTTGGGTGGGTTGACTCTGTGGACACCAGGGTGGTTGGGTGCCCAGGGGCACCTCAGTACTTTGGGGTAAACCCTACCTGGGTGTGGACATGGTGTTGGGGGGGCACGGTGTGGGTGTACGGTCCTGTGAGGCCTTATTAGTTCTGTTATTACTCTTCTTATGCGTTCAGTAAACTTGTTATACCATGCAAGTGTGTATTATTTACATTGTGTCCTGCACAGGGTTATCCAACACTGTTAGGATCCCGCGCAGGTGGAGGCTCTGTCAACAGATATATGAGGTACACCCCAGCAGCAGAGGTTCAGGCCTCCTGTGAGCCACAGGTAATGTACACACACACAGTAGACACCATATCTCTCAGGGTGTGGGGGAAATTGTGCTACGCACACATAAGAATAAGCCCTCTTCACCCCCTGGGGTGGGTAAGGTGCTTGGGAAGGTGGTATAAGGGGTGCCTGTGGACTTACCTGGGGCCCATGGATGGGCCTGCTGGAGCAGCATTGCCAGTTCACAGGAAAGCCCATCAGTCCCACCGAGTCCTGGGGAGGGTGGGACAGAGGGGCAGACCCAAGTGAAGAGGAGGGTGGTGCTGAGGAAAGGGGAGGGCCCTGCAGTACTGCAGGAGAGAAGGGTGGCAGAAAGTTAACGGGAAGGCCAGGCTTGCCTGCACAGGATGGTTTATACTCCATTAACGACATTGCTTCATCTTTTATAAGGTAAGGAGCGATGCCTTGTGGAGGCCAGCGGCAAGATGTTCAATACGTCTCTAGTGATTCCGTGCCATTGATCTTGATTTAGGGTGGCTTTTTGGGCTTTGGCTACTGTGAAGTGGAGCGGTTTGAGATCTTGCGCCACCTGGTTCGATCACGTTTTCTTTGGAGATTTTTGGTCCACTTTCCAGCCTATGGGTCGTGTGGTGTTGAGGCACTAGTATGGTAGTCTGGTGATGTCCATACGGCAGAAGTGGCCAAATCAGTCTTTGTTGATTAATCTATTGGTCGATTATGGATTGGTTTTGACAGATTAACTGTACATCTTTTTTTTCCCATCGGTCTCGTAGCATAATATAGAGTATGTTATGTAAACATCTTAGTTGGAATCGTTCGAGTAGGTTCATATTGCTTTTGAGTAGTGTCCATGTTTCTGAGCCATACAGTAAAATGGTGCGTATTGAGGCGTTAAAAAAGTTGCATTTTTGTTACATTTGTCACGTCCTGTTGGTTACACATGCATTTCTTTAAGGAGGTGAACGCTGCAGTGGCGCAACCGATACGACTTTTGATGTCGTTCATAGCTGCCATGCTTTGGTTATCAATACTAGACCCTAGGTATTTGAATGAATCCACTCGCTCGATAAACAGGACTCATAATATTAATTGGAAAAGTACTTACCTTTGGGTTATGTTGGACGTTACGTCCCTCTATACGATTATTGAACACATGCAAGGGATGACAGCTGTCAGGCTTTTTTTGGACTTCTCATTTATCTCACCAGCACAATGCACTTTCATTTTAGATTCAATTCACTTTTTACTTAAGCACAATTATTTTCTTTTTGATTATGTTTTTTATCTCCAAACATGTGGAACAGCAATGGGCACCAGTTTTGCCCTTCCTTCGCCAACCTCTTCATGGGTTGGTGGGAGTCGCTCCACGTTTGGAGATAAAAATATCTTCAGGAGCAAATTGTTTTTTATAAGAGGTATAATGATGATTTGATTTTGATTTGGGATAGGGGTGTCACTACACTTAACTTTTATTGCAACTCTCAATGATAATAATTTGCAACTTAAATTCCCTTACCACTATCACTTTCAACATGTTCAATACTTGGATTTAATTCTTTATGTTGATCTGAGTCTCAATGTTCATGCTGATACTGCTGCGGCAGACTTTATTCTTACTAATCACCGGCTTGTACCTGGCATGTTCCTGGAATGCCACACTGTTCACCCGGAGCATGCCGGGCTCCTTTTGCCTTCCCAGCCAGGCGCATGCCAGGCTGACGCACGGTTGATGAGTTAATTAATAATGTTTCAAGATTTACTAGGCTGCAATGCTTCGCGTGTCCGCCAGATGGCATAAAACCATGACTTCTAATGCGCCGAATCAGTAATGTGTCGGCTTGCAGGTGTTTCATTTAAATAAGATACTGTACCACAGTGTGCCATTGTAACTTGGCCTTGGCCTTGAGACTGAAGGAAGAGTTGCCAAAATGTATCAATTTAGGCTTTTCATATTAAAGAAAGACAAAGACCAGTTTTAGTTTGTGTTACACTATTCTCCAGAGACCCACCCGCCATGAGTGTTCAAGTGCAGCCTGCTTTCCAAAAACCTGACAGAAGTTACGCGTATTTGATATGGGCCGCGATTAATGCAACAGAGGATAAGATGGCAACAGTTGCTCAAATTTATCAGTATTTTATCGAAAAATATGACTTTTACAAATTTTCGCCAAATCCTCATACGTGGAAGCGTGCAGTAAGGAAAAGGTTATGTAGTGACCCCTGTTTTCACCGTATTGAGCCCCAATTTGTTGGAGGGTATTGGTGTGTATCACCGGGCTTTTCCCATATCTATGATCATGGAGGCGGCAAAAGGCAAAGGGTCATGTTAAAACCAACTAAGAAGCGACAGTCGCTGCCAAGCAATGCACCAGCACCAGCACCAGCTTCCAATGATGGTCCCACTGTCAGTGACAACCCTGAGCCTGAGGCTGAGCTGGATTTGGCGTGCAGTTTTGATGAAGCTTGCATGTACCTAAGCGATTTCCAGCCTCACCTGCTGACTACAGATGGACTAGTCCCGCTGCCAACTATCGACGTGGATGATGAAGAAAGCTGGACTGGCAATGGACCGGCGCCGGCGCAAGCTGAATGGGAAATTCAATGGTGAGTACTGTCTTGTTGCCGTATTATTTTGGTGGGGCTGGCTGGGTACTTCTTTAGGGGGCTGACCATTACTGTACTGTACTGTACATTAAAACTTTTCTTTTTTTTTCCTCAGAAAAGAAAACGGCTAATGGGGGGATTTCGATGGATAATATTGTACTGTATGCTGATGTTTTCCGGCCGTACAGTATACTGTGTAATAAACCTGAATAAATAAAACTATTCATTTATTCTAAATGTTCAGTATCGTGTCATTATTTGTCTTCCTCAGTATACTGTAAAGTGGTATACAGTGCCTAACATCTATGGGCAAAAAGAATTGTATTCCTAGGTGCCCTAGAACAGAAGTTCCCACGCCAATTGCCCGTGAACTTGACCGCGGCCCTAAGTAGTTCCCACGCCAATTGCGCGAATATAATGTAAAATAACCCATTCTGTGGGTCTGAGCGGGTTGAAATTTACCTGGTCCTCATGCGGGAGGACCCTTTCCATAGTGGCAAAATATCAGCCTTCCAAGACCCCCGGAACCGGAGGTACCAAAAGACAGTTTAAAAGCACATTACCAAAGTGGCTTTTTTTCTGCAAGCGCACAGACTCTCTTGAAAAGAAAATGGATGCCACAGTCAAAGTACTCCACAAAACAGATAAACAAGTGGCACAAGTGAGAGAAACAGTCAGGGATATATTGGATCGGCAAGAGGATGCTGATAATAGGGATCGGAGGAACAATGTGAGGATCCGGGGGGTCCCAGAGACTGAAACAGATCCGGAGGATTTTATGAGCAGATGGCTCCAAAACATAATGCCTGACCGATCAGAAGCAGACCTGCACCTGGACCGCTGCCACAGGGCTCTGAGGTCGCGACCACAGCAAGGTGACCCCTCAAGAGACATTATAGCCCGGTTTCACTTTTTCAGAGTGAAAGAGGCATTCTGCCAAATGACCAGATCTCAGGGGGACTTTGAGGGGTATAAACTGCAGGTCTATCTCACCCACTACCCTGCTGAAAAGAAAACAAATTGCTCCCATAAACAAAGTGCTGAGAGAGGCTGGGACCCGCTACTGCTGGCTCTACCCTTTTGGGTTAATGGTGATACAAAATGGCGCTGCCACCACGTTGCGGAGACTAGAGGATGGCGGCAGCTTCCTCGCCAAACTAGGGCTCCAGGACAAAATACCGGAGGAAATAGCCACAGGGGAGCTGCACCAGACCCTTCATGGAAGGAAGCGAGAAGAGCCAACAAGCGACGTCAACCCCACAGCCCGAAGTGAGATCGGGATCTGCGCTGCAAATAAAGTCAAACATCCTACCTGTTCCTGTTCCAGTTATTGTTCCACAGTTATGGACACAGTTCAAGACCCGTTGAGGTCAGTTTAGTGGCTTCCCACAGCTTCGGCAGCACCCCTCCACGTATGGCGGCCATCTTGGAGCAGCTCCCAATCCACAATGAGAGAGGGGAGGGGCCGTGTGAAGATGGAGACTGAGGAGGCAAATCTCGCGAGAGGACGGCCTGCCACTACCAAGATGGCGGCGGACGTAGTCACCAGAGTAGGAGCTACAAAGGATCGTGAGAAGACCCAGGTTGCACAGGAGTCACAGACGGAGGGATTAGAGGCAGACCAGAAGACCTCTCGAGTTGGACTGAGCCCCGTGGAAAGGAGGAAGAAGGGGGGGAGGGGGGAGGAGGGGAAGGGGGTTTACAGTGAATACAGTTTACGCTAAGCTGGGTTATTCAACGTATAACACAATATACGACAATACATAAATAAATAAAGTGACAAGGGGAGAAGGTGTAGTATAATAGGTGTAGTATAATAAAATAATAAAAGATGAATAATAATTTATTTTTTTATTATTATTTTATTATTATTTATTGTTAATAAATAATAAATAATGATTTAAAAAAAAAAACACAACACAGTCAGGATAAAACCTATAATAGTATTTCTAGTATTTCTAAAACTAAATTAAACTAAATAAAAACAAGAAAAGTACGAAATACAAATAAAAAGAATAACGTTACAAATATCCCACCTATAACCAGCTCCCCAAAAATACGGGCAGAAGGGCGAACCTGGGACAGTTATTATAGTTAATATGTATACCAAATGTTAGTTAAGGACATAGTTCAGGAACAGATTCAGAGGAGAATAGGTACTGAACTGGTTACAAGTCCAGAATTGAATAACAGTTACACCAATATAGGTGTTCACACGCTCTTTAAGAGCCAGGTAGGATGCGAGCAAGCATGCACTGGAGAATAGAGATGGTAAAGTGCAATTAGCAGATCGGGAGGGTTAGAATCAATAGAGAAGATGATGCTTACAGATGGTGCGGTCTGGTCGTTGTCATGTGCCTGCACACTCAGACCAGGGCCTATACCCCGGGTCTTGAGAAAGTCCTTGGAAGGCTGGGGAATGGAGGCACCAGGTTAGAGGGTGGAGACTTGGGGAGTGCTCCACTGGATTCCCATGCCCGTAAGGCAAGGGAAGGCCACTGGCCAGGGGCCGGTGATTTGTTCCCCACCCTGTTAACTTTTCCCTATGTTTCAGATGTTCCTTATGTGTCTCCCTCCCCCCACACTACCTTCTGCCTAGGTGGTATGACACCGAAGCTCAACTACTGCAGGACATCGCAGGGATGTGGAGGCCCCCTGGTGCGGTTCCGACATTCTTCATAGATGGGCGATGGACGCTAGGTGAGAATAGACACAAACCATGACGCTGACTATCATATCCCACAATGCTAAAGGCTTAAACTGTCCCAACAAAAGAAGGGTGGCCCTCACGGACTATAAGAAAAAGGGAGCTGACATAGTCCTAATCCAAGAGACACATTTTAGCACCATCATTTTCCCGAAATATTTTGACAAACAATTCAGACAGGTGTTTCTGTCCTCTGCTAGAGAAAAGAAAAGGGGAGTTGCGACACTCATACATAATAGGCTGGGGCTAGTGGTAGACACAATCAAGAAGGATAGGGACGGAAGGTTTCTCCTACTGGCGAGGACTTTAAACCAGCAGCCCATTACGATAGTAGTAATACTGCTGCGGCCGAGTTTATTCGAGCATTTGCCCGTTCTCGGCCGCAGCAGTAACCTGGCGCGCGCCGGAGGGTGCCGGGCGCGCGCCGAAGCAGTGGAGGAGCGCCCTCCGATCGGGGCTTTCTCCCTCCCGCTGCCGGGTCCGCCGGGTCCCCCGGAACCCCCTGCTGCCGTCCCCCACATCGCGGGACACCAGGGCTCCCTCGGGAGCCCTGGACGCGCGTGCAGGGGGCGCAGGCACCCGATGACGCGTGACCGCGCCTCGGTGATGCGCGGCACGCTGAGGGAGTGCGGCTAGCACGCCGGGGCATCCCCCGGCTTGCGGTGCTAGCCGTGCTTCAATAAAACGTGTCGGTAGTGTATACGCCCCAAATGGCCACGACTCGCCATTCTATACGCAACATTCACTGCTATCTAAAAACACGCCGTAGATGCCCTGATAATGGGGGGGGGGCTTTAACACAGTGCTAAATGCAGCCATGGACAGGTCCGGGCCCCCCAGGCTTAGACCAGCAGCTCGGCCAACGGAGCTTGAAAATGGGCTGGGGGACTTGGGGCTGGTGGATGTCTGAAGGGAGTTCCACCCTCTTGACAAGAACTATACCTTCTATTCACATCCACACAATTCCTACAGCAGCATCGATTACTTCTTTGTCACTAGTAGACTGGTTTCACAGATCTCCCATACTGGGATCCACAATATTTTGTGGTCAGATCATGCACCCATAGAGCTAAGGTGCGCACAAATTGGGCTGGACAGACCAGGAGCAAACTGGAAACTTAATGAGTCCTTACTCAAAATCCCGGAAGTACAGGACAAAATCGGGGAAGAAATTATACAATTCTTTAGAGAAAACGTGGGAAGCGTGAGTTCCCACATGACCCTCTTGGAGGCACATAAAGCAACACTACGAGGGACTATCATTAGCTTGGCAGCCAAACGGAAGAGAGAGAGGAATACAAAAATTATAGAAGGACAGACCGAATTGAAATCCCTTTGGGATCGGCATAAGAGGTCTCCTGACCCAGCCATCCTCCAACAGATTAAAGATACGCAGATCAAGCTGAAGATGCTTCTCACCTATCAGGCCGAGAAATCGCTGACTTGGTCAAAGAGTAAATTCTTTGAAAAAGCCAACAAGCCGGATACCCTACTAGCCAGGATGATTAACCCTAACGCAAAGAGCTATAATATACAGGCCGTACGCACACAATCGGGCACCCTTTCTCTGACCCTAAAAATATAGTGGGGGAATTCAAAAGCTATTATGAGACACTCTATGACGGGGAGAAGGTGAGCCGCTCCTCTGGAATGGAGAGAGCCCTGCGGGATTTTATGCAGAACTCAAATCTACCACGAATGAGTGAGGGGGACAGAGAGGTGATGGGCAGGGACTTCACAGCTGAGGAAATATCAGAGGTCATCGAAAATCTAAAACCCTCAAAAGCCCCGGGTCCTGACGGATTCTTGAACCTGTACTACAAAAAATATAAGAAACAATTGACCCCCTATCTCCTCGATATGTTCAACCAAGTGTTGGGTGGGACCCCTTTCCCCCAGCAAATGCTCCAGGCATCAATTTCTGTGATACACAAACAGGGTAAAGACCCGCAGGACTGAAGAAGCTACAGGCCAATATCCCTGATTAATTCGGACATTAAAATATACGCGAAACTATTGGCCAATAGATTGAGTCTCATCCTACCCAGACTGGTGCACCCAGATCAAGTTGGGTTCATAGTGGGTCGACAAGCTGCTGATAACACCCGACGAATCATTGATCTGCTAGAAATAGCCAATTCAAGATCTATACCAGTTATGGCGCTCAGTCTGAATGCAGAAAAAGCGTTTGATAGGATAGACTGGCTATATCTAGAAGCCACGCTTGGAGCATTTGGGATGGGAAAGAAACTGATTAAAACTATATTCTCCCTATACTCGGCTCCGTCAGCCAGGGTGACCCACCAGGGGTTCGCTTCGGACCCCTTCCTAATTAAGAGCGGAACGAGGCAGGGCTGTCCGCTCTCCCCTCTCCTTTTTGCACTATGTATGGAGCCCCTAGCCGCGCAAATACGAGAAAGCAAAGATATCTCTGGTATTGACATTGGATGCCAGTCGCATAAGGTGGCACTATATGCGGATGACGTGTTCCTGACAATATTTAGCCCCCTCACCTATCTACCAAACTTATTCGATTTACTGGGTAGATTCAACAGGGTCTCCGGATTTAAATTAAATCAATCTAAATCAGACGCTATGAATATAAATCTACCAAAACACATGGAGAAGCTGATCACCCTCAATTTCAACTTTAACTGGCAGCAGACACAAATTAAATATCTAGGGATTAATGTAACCAAGACAACCAAACTGCTGTACCAGGCAAATTATCCCAAACTGATGCAAACCCTGCGAGGGGACATAAGGAGATGGGCCAATCACAAAATCTCTTGGATAGGGAAAATTCACTGTATTAAAATGAACCTGCTCCCTCGCCTTCTTTACTTATTCCAGACCCTCCCGTGCCAGTGGGATTGAAGGACATCCTCTCACTCCAATCCGAGATAGATAGATTTATCTGGGGAGGGAAGAAGGCGAGAGTGGGCAGGCGGATAATGCGCAACCAAACAGGGGCAGGGGGGCTTGCGGTGCCCTGCTTGTTGGCTTATTATAAAGCGGCCCAATTATGCCAAATAGTGCAATGGCACACCAACCCAGACTCCAAAAGATGGGTTGCATTAGAAAAAGAGATTTGCTCCCCGGTTGAACTAGGACATTTAATCTGGCTACCCAAAAAGATGCGATTAAGCACTAGAATGCCGCTTTCCTCAATGGCTAACTCAATCTCTGTGTGGGAGAGCACCAGGCTTAAATGCAATTTGACCAATAAAGCATCAGGCATGATCCCACTATGGGGGAACCCATTGTTTGCTCCTGGATTGAACAGTGCAGACTTTACAATTTGGAAAGCTAATCATATTAATAGATTAGTGGACCTGGAGGGCAAAAGAGGCATCCAAACATTCGATATTCTTAAATCTAACAACAATATCCCCAATGCTGAATTCTTTAGGTACCTTCAGGTCAGAGCATTTTACCAAGCTCAACAACCTAGAAAGCAATTAACGAACTTTAAAAAGCTCTGCCGAATAGGGACAAACACAGTTGGACTCACACCGCAGCTGTACAAAGAAGTAACTGGTTCTGGCTCGACCGTAACTGAAAAATTAGGCTACATGAACAAATGGGAGACGGACTTAGGAGAGGTATTAGACGTAGAGGACTGGACGAAAATCACCACGGCAGTCTCAAACAGCTCCATGTGTACGACCCTAAGGGAGAACGCATATAAAGTTATGATGAGATGGTACCACAACCCAACAAATTTGGCTAAATTCCTGCCCAGTTACTTCCCATTGTGCCCGAGACAATGTGGACAACAAGCAGACTTGTTACACATGCTGTGGTCTTGCCCCAAGCTAGCTAACGTCTGGGACTCAATCCAAAATTGGCTGAGCAGAATCCTAGGCATAAACATCCCTCTAGACCCGTGGCAGTTTCTCCTAAACAGACCGCACCCGGGCCTCTCCAGAAAAACAAACAAATTAATATTGCACTTTGCGATGGCGGTAAGAGGAGAGATCGCAGCACGTTGGAAACAAAATGAGATTCCATCAATTACTGCAATTCGGAATAGAATTTGGACAGTCTGCCAGATGGAGAAATTGACGAGTATAGTCAACGATACTGGCACAAATTATCTAAAAGTCTGGACGCCGTGGTTGGCTAAAACAGATATACCAGGGGTAGAATGGTCCACGATATGGCAATGATTAGATAGATGCGTTCTCCGCTGGGCAGTAGTATAAACATAGACGTACAGGACAAATCTGAGTCACTCGGGTTGAGCCAGTCAGAGGGCTGTTGGGGCTGCCGCCGGGGTGAAATCTGCCCCCCCAAAGAACGATGAACCGGAAGATGCAGAGCTGTCGGTGAAACCACGGTAGAAGGACCCCCCTCCCCGAATACCCCTACCCCCTCTCTCCATCAGGTGTCTGTGTAATGTCTATCTGTCTTCCCAGTCTGTCCTGTCTTCACCTGCGGAGAACAAAGATGTATGGGCGATTGTTATTGTTATGATTATGCGGTTGATAAAAAGATTGATATTGTTATGATTATGCGGTTGATAAAAAGCTTTGAAATGTCTGTCAAACATGTAATCTGTCAATAAAATGTAATTTGAAAAAAAAAAAAAAGAGGAAACAACTCTGGTTAATAGACCTAAAGGCACATTCCGGTGCAATCATTGTATTACCTGCTCTACTATGCAAATGTCCTCCAGGTTTGCCTACACAGTCACAGGTAGGAGTTACAGTATCCATTCGTACAACAAATGTGATGCATACTTTGCAGTTTACCTCTTACCTGTGGCAAGCAATATGTAGGATTAACTATACATCTTCTCAAACAGAGAATCCAAGAACATTTTGGACTTATCAGAATGGCTGATCTGTATCATCCAGTTTCAAAACATGCGGCTACCTGCCCAAGAGGTAATGCACATTTGTTTACCTTTAAGGGTATTGAGCATGTACCCCTTCTTATTAGACAAGCTTGATGGAAGAGGGATGCATTAGATTTTCACCTTGCAAACTAGGGTTCCCTCTGGTCTCAATACCAACTGGGACTTAAGCAAGTTCTTGTAATCATTTTTCACAATATATACTGTATTTGTTCATTCTAGTCATTCCCTTTTTCCCTCCTTCTCCCCCTCTTTTTCCTTACATGGTTTTGAAGCAAAAGCTGGCACAGTTTGCTCAGTTGCATGTCATTTCCCAGAATCCCTTGCTGCAGTGGAAGTGCTGTGTGCTAGGTGATAATGGTGAAAGGCAGGGTTGCAGACCTGTCTAACACATGTGAAT
>WSYH01016960.1:0-12501 GCA_036426205.1 Ascaphus truei
CTACTGACACGGTCGCAGCTAAACCTTTGGTTCCCTTACTAAGACATCCTGGCCTGGCCCACAAATCTACCACACTACGGACATGCCCCTCTTCTGCGGTGCGTGGTATTATACTTTCCACCTCGGTCTGGTGGATGGGACGTGTCTGGGGGGCAGCACTACCGTGACATTTGCAGAGCCCAACCAACGCAGACCAGATCAGACTGATGAACCTACCTTAGACAAACATTCTCTTGGCCCTGGTGGTACAGAACCAAACCAAACATGTCTACCCAGATCTCTACTCTGACCAGCTCACGGCTAACCAACCTTTCTCTCCAGGATCACCACCTAGCGTTTCCTCCCGATCTCTTGGCGCAGCCACACCAGAGACTAGATATACCCGCGCCAAAACCCTATGCTGGTGATCGGCAGGCCTGCCGCAGATTCATAAACCACTAGAAGCTGAGACCCATGGAACCAGGAGGCACTCATCGCCGTCTTCTGGCAGGGTTATCGGATACAGTAAAGCACGAACTCGCCGCTCATCCCAGGCCAGGACTTTAGAGGAACTGACTGCTCAGGTGCTATTCGATGGATCAGCACCTACAGAGCAACCTCCGAACGCCAATGTCCTCGTTTTGGCCTTTGGTCGCCCCCTTTCCGAGGTTTTCTTCTGGTTCCAAGACCTCAGTCATCCCTTTCCCAGCCCTGAACCCCGGAGCCCATGCAACTGGGTACTCATAACCGACCACCGATACAACACTTCGAAGGGACCGTGGGGTGTTGCTTCTATGTTATCTCTGAACACCTTATTCGGAATTGTCCCCTGCATCCGGAAAATAATCCACCCAGTGAGTATAAAGGGCCTCTCCCTGGTGGCCATTTTCCTGCCCCCTTTCCAAGACGAGCTCCCAAAGCAGAAGCTTTTGATTCCAGTCCCTCTTTTGGGCCCCTCATTCCGCGCCTCTGCGGCCGCCTTTGTTGATTCAGGGACAGGTGGGAACCTTTGTGGATCAGGAATTAACAAAGCTTAATATTTCCACTCCATTAGGAGGAGTACCCATCGGACTAGAAGGGATGATGGTCGACCCTTGAACCCGCCTTCATTTCCTTTGGACGATTCCCTCACCTTATCTCCCACTGATGGTCACTTTGAAACCCTTACGTTGGATTTGATTCATTCTCCCGGGACATAGTAATCCTTGGCCTACCCTGGGCTCCAGCAGCACAATCCCCGTATTGACTGGAGGCGCGCACTCCTATACAAAGATCAGACCGAAGGAGTTACTCACTCTCTAGCACCATTCATCCCATGCAACACGTTGGGATTATGGTTCCGTCGACTCCTAGGATCGACCTACCGAGGCTAGTCCGATTTCCTGGACGTCTTTTGCAAGACTAGAGCTAAGTTTTGCCTCCCCACAGGTCTTACGACTGTCCTATCGGAGAAAAACAGAAAAGACACAGCGCAAAACGCTCATAGTGTAAAAAATATTTTAATATAACCAATAAAGGTGAGTATTAAGCGTACATCAATATAGTGAAAAACAACGCTTAATACTCACCTTTTATTGGTTATATTAATATATATTTTTTTACACTATGAGCGTTTTGCGCTGTGTCTTTTCTGTTTTTCTCTGTTAGTTCCAGGGGGTCCCTGAGCCCCCCCTTCATCGCAGCTGCATACGCTCTGTTCAAGGTCACGTCATTTAATATTATTCATCACGTCACTTAATATAACTTTAGTTGCGCACTTTTTTTCTTTTTCACTCACATACTGTATGTACAGTACTGTAATACATGTAGAATAAATGCATAGTTTTTTTTTTCGGGTTTATTACACAGTATACCGTTTATAAAAAAGTATTGTATACTGTACGGCCGGAAAACATCAGCATAGTATACATCAGCCACTAAACTGTAGACTCCGGTACGTGGGTTTTTAAATCCGATTCAGCAATGTGCAGGCATTATTACACAAAGCGATATTATCCATCGAAATCCCTCCATTAGCCGTTTTCTTTTTGTTTTTCCTCAGAAAAGAAAACGGCTATTGGGGCGTGGTCATTAGAGGTTCTGGTGGTAAAAAACGTGACAAAAAAATCCTCCACATACGCATAAACACCTGTAAATATTACTGTTATGTTCTGTGCATGTCTTAGACAGGTCTGCAACCATGTCTTTCCCATTGTCACCCAGCATCCACGCTTCCACTGCAGCAAGGGATTCTGGGAAATGACATGCAAATGAGCACTCAGTGCCACCCCTTTTGTCTCAAGCTCGTATTACACAAGCCAATCCCAAGCCACTGCATGCTGTTTTAAAAACAGCTATAAACAAGGCTGGATGAGATTGCAAAGCCATTGACCTACTCACATAACGTTTACAACCTTGATGGGTATCTCAGTGTGAGGCTGGTCTTAATGGCTTGCAGGTTTGAGACTAGACTAGTAATCAACACTGTCATTAGAGTATGGTGGGTAAAAAAGTGGAGGCTGGGATAATGCAAAGCCATTAGACCACTCACCCTTACCTAGTCTAGTCTCAAACCTGCAAGCCATTAAGACCAGCCTCACACTGATGATACCCATCAAGTTGAAAACATGTATGTAGAGTAGGTCTCAATGGCTTTGCATCTCAATCCCATCCTCTGTTTAAAAGCTGTGTTTAAAACAGCATGCATGGCTTGAGATTGGCTTGTGTAATACGAGCTTGAGACAAAAGGTGGCACTGATGCTCATTTGCATGTCATTTCCAGATCCCTTGCTGCAGTGGAAGCGCTGTATGCTGGGTGACAATGGGGAAAGACATTGGTTGCAGACCTGTCTAAGACATGCAAAGGAACATCCAGTTATTTACAGTTTGCTTATATATATATATACCATGCTCTAGTTCCCAAAGCGAGTTGCGAGTAAAAGTTAAGCATGCCTCTCCCCGATTCTTCTTGCTAGCTGGATTCCTGGGCATTGTTTACTCTCTTGGCATGACATATATATCTAATACAATATATAGGAGAAGACACAAGTATACCGCATCACACACAATTAATACGGTTGCCCAAAAACTGTCCTAAGTGTATGATAGAATATCAAAAGCAGTGGTGCTCAAGGATAGATAATGTATAGCACAACAAAAGTATCCTATAATAAAGCACACGGACCCCAAACTAGATTAATGTTACAAATGTATTAGTATAAGATAAAAACAGGGAGGAAATATGAAAAGGAGGGGACTCACAATTGACAATACAAATATACCATGAGGACAAAGCACTTAAGTGGTCAAAAGAACACCAGTGACTGTTATAATAACAGTCAAATGCATTCAATCCAAAAGATTGTAGCTCAATGAAAGGCCCTGATTCTGTAAAGTACCCACTTACTGCCGAGCTGTGTACTATAGATAGAATTATCCTATAAGATAACCCTAGGTTGCATAGAAAAATATTGCCAGGGTATTAATGAAGATCCATATAAGACATGTATCACAATGATTAAGTATGATACTCACCAAAATCTGTGTGGTTGATAGGACCTACAGGACATATATATGTATGTATTTATGTATGTGTGTGTGTGTGGGTTGTAATGTTTGGGGTTTCTCAGAGCTTGTTGGGTATCTGTGTGTTTATTTACTAGTGCAGCTGGTCTCAGCTGCTTTTGGGAGGGTATGGCCCCTCCCCCCCAGGTTTAAGTGTGGACCACCTGGAGGCCCATGGAGTCTAGCGGGGATCAATCGAGGGCCCAGACACCCATGAAACCCCCAGGTGCCCTGTGGTCCCATGGACACCCGTGGGCACCACCCAGAACCCCCGCTGGCCCTGTTTGTATTAATCCTGTGTCATAAAAATACAAATTGGATTTATGTGGGGGTACAGGTGTGGTTGTGTATTGGGGCTTACAACATATTTAAATTTATACTAGTGTAGATGATCAGGGGGTCTCCGGACAGACTCGCATTGGTTACAGGTCCAGGGACTCCTTGCTTCACTGCTTCGAAATGTAGGCCATTTTATTATTTTTAATACAGGAATGATACCGCAGGCCTGTGTGGGACCCATGGGGGACCACCCAGAACCCACAGACACCCACGGGGACCACCTGAGGACCCACCAGACACCTGAGGGGAGGAACTGAGGCCCCCAGACAGCCATGGGGGATGACCCGGACCCCCAGAGACCCGCGGGGACCACCTGGAGGCCCACGAGCCTAGGGAGGACCTCCGAGGGTTCCCAGCCACCCATGGAACCCCACGGGGTCACTGTGGGGCATGCGGACACTTGTGGGGCCACCACCCAGGGACCCCGTGCTGCCCTTGGTATTAATCCTTGTCTATAAAATAAATATTTGTTTTATGTGGGGGCACAGGGGGTCGGGTTGTTATTGGTCTTACTACATATTTTAATTTACATTATGACTAATGTAGATGAGCGGCATTCCGGAGTAGGTTTCAGGTCTGGGGACACCCTGTTTCCCGAGATACAGGCCCGTTATGGGGTGCCGGTATCATCTATTTATGGAATGTCCCGAGCATGTGATGCAGACATTTCCATGCAAGAGGAGAGATCATCACCACCATACCAGGTCTGTATCTCGGGCAGAGGGTTCCCCTGCTCCGGAGACCCCGCTAACACATTACTGTAATATTTACATAAATAAACCCCCCGCACTCCCTGTGAGAGGCGCGCAGTTTGGAGTGACTGATTCACCTATCTCTTACTCACGTCTCTTACAGACAGGCAGACCCCGGTAGGATTAACACAGCAGGACCCCCGCTGTGTTAATCCGATGGGCCATTATGTCTGCAACGGAACACCTCGCAGCACCACGCGCATTTCGCTCGATTTACTCAGGTAAATGTTCGAATAACAGTCACTGCATCGAACACAATTGGAATGATGGGGACCATGTACTAACCGTTGCAAACAGCTCTTTCAATCCAAATTATCACACAGAAATTTTATTTTCAATGATGCTAATTTAAATAAAAAGTTAAACCGGATCACGATTGAAAGTGCCTACCCTTATGTAATATATTCTACATCATATTGCACTTTTAATAATATACTTTACATGTACAGAGATTTAATTTGCATTTAACATTACGATAAGTATTAGCTTTAACCCTAACACCCCTCCTAACCCTAATTTAAACTAATATGACATATACATGCCATTTACTAGTACTTCTACAAATTCAAAAGCTTTCAATGCTTCCTCAATTAGCCCCAGACCTGTTTGGGTTTTAGATGTGCTGTCAGTTAACATGCAATAAATACATTGCATAACATGTGATTATACAACAAATAATTTACATTGTTAGTTAGGAATATGATGTATAGGATAAATAATGCTAATATGTTACAAACTGTGGAATCTAACAAGTTTATCAACCTTTCACTCTCACCGTACGCCCAACACAAACCTGAATGGAACCCCGGGGGACCCAAACCCGGGCACTGAACATACCCGTCTCACGCTCAGAGAACCTAAACCAAACCAGGGAACCTGCACTAACCCCAGGGAACCAGGAAACTACAGAAAATGTAAGAAAATTCAAGCCGCTTTGCACTCTAACCCCTGCTCTGCCTGGTTATATGACACAGTGGTTTAACGGAGATGCACCAACCATCATTTTCGCAGTTCTTCGGTACATGGGGCAACTACGTCCCCAGCCACTAGGATGCGCGACTGCCTGGCCGGTACAGCTTGTTTGCGCAAACTGACAGTGCAGTGTTACATCCTCTGATGCGCCATGAAGCCAAAAGTTGCCCTTACCACAGACTGGCAAGAACAACAGAGACAAAGACCTGACAGATGCAGGCAGGAAAAAGGTAGGACACGCAGGACACAGACAGGACACAGACAGGCAGGAGACACTAGGACACAGGCAGAAGGACACCAACAGTCAGGACACCGACAGTCAGGACAAAGGACACAGGCAGGCAGGCAGGACTCAGCGCAGACACAAAGCAGGACACAGGGACACAGACACAGTCTCACCCTCTCTGCTCCATGCTTTTCCTCTGCTGTTTGGCTCCAAACCCAGGCTCCTGCCATCTCATCCTGATGTACTGCTGCTGTGTACTACAGCCATCAGGATGGATCAAGCTGAGCAGCCACCTAGTAGCAGCAGCCCTGCTCTCTCCCTTCTATGGGGAAATTCCAGGATTCTAGAGACTTAATAGCAGACATCTCAACCATGTGATGGCATAATTAAGCACAGGTTTGGTGAACTTGACATTCAAGGTACAGTTTGCACAACAGGTGCGAACCGGCTTAATCCCACCACTGAATCAACCCCAGGGTTCACAATACTATATTTAAAGTCTACAATTTTTACAAAATCTACATCTGCTTCCAGTATGGAAAAGGTTCCAGAAATTTAGGTGCCAATTTTGGGGTAGGAGTTTTTAGTCGAATTTTTTTTTGCCAAAAGCCAGACCTTATCCCCTAAGCATGTATCTGGAGAAAGCTTGGCGACGTCGATCAGCCTGGAGTTTGAACTTTCCTGCAGCCTCCTGAGGAGATGACTGAACCTTAGTCCAAGAGTCCTGAAGTAAGGATCGTTCGTCGGCAGCTGGCACTCCTGAGGGAGTATTGGAGATGGAGAACGAGCAGATGAATCCTTAATTATAAAAATGGGGATTCGGCAGGTAGATTCGTTCTCATGGAATTAATAAGCAACTCTGCCCAAGGCCAGCAGTTCCGACAAGTTATCTTGGTCTCGGACACAAAACAATGCAGATATTCTCTACACTCTGGTTGACTCTCTCTGTTGTCCATTTGTTTGAGGATATCTCCTGAGGAAAAAGATAGTGAAATTCTGAGACTTTTGGAGAAGGCTCACCAGAACCTGGATGCGAATTGGGGAGCCCCTGTCCGAAACTATAGAAGTGGGAATCCCATAAATCCAGAAAATCTCCTTGGGAAAAATGTCTACGAGGGTGGGTGAGGTGGGCAGGCCCTTGAAGAAAAGTGTACCTGTTTAGAAAAGCGATCTATTACTACTAAGATAGTGTACCTTTAGATCTGGGTAATTCAACAATAAAGTCCATAGAGATATTTGACCAGGGGCGTCGGAATGGGTAAAGGAAATAAGTAAGCCAGAGGTTTTGTCTGTCGAAGGGCTTTGCTTTGAGCGCAAGTGGGGCAGGCGTTGGTGAATTCCCGGATCGTACTAGCCATATTAGGCCACCAAAAGAGTCGTTGGATAGATCCAGGGTTTCTGAAAGCCGGGAATGTTCTGCAGAGGCGGGCAGAATGACCACTCTAAGATTTTGGGACGAAATTCATGAGCAGCAAACAGCCTCCCTTCTGGTATCTCTAGGATCACCCGAATGTTCCTTGAGCCCTAAGGATCTTGTCCAGAATGTTGAATGAGGCCGCAAAATTATAAGTCCTTGGGCAGAATAGTCTCGGAAACTTCGTCTCGTCTCTCCTCCGGGGAGAACTGTCTGGATAAGCGTCCACCTTTGCGTTCTTGTGCCCGGATGTGATATAGTGTAATTAAATCTGGAGAAGAAGAGAGTGTCCAATCGAGCCTGGTGGGAGCCCAGGCACGTGCAGTCTCAATATAAAGAAGGTTCTTATGGTCAGTTAAGAATAGAAATTGGCTCTCTAGACCCCTCCAGAAGTTGTCTCCACTCAGAAGAGCCATCTAATCGCAGCAGTTCTCCTTGCCCACATCATAGTTCTCCGCAGAGGAAATTTTTTTGAGAAAAAAACGCAGGGTGCAACTGTCTTGGCGGGAAGATCTTTGAGAGAGCATGGCTCCTACACCGCAATCTGATGCATCAACCTCCAGGATAAAGGGCAGACTCTGTCAGGATGTCGAAGAATGGGCGGAAACGATGTTCGTTTAAAGTTTCAGAAGGCTGAGGCTGCCTTAGGAGACCAAGCTGAGGGTCGACCCCTTTCTTTTAGTGAGAGGGTGATGGGTGCAATTATGGTGGAAAAATTCCGAATAAACCTTCGATAGTAATTCGAAAAGCCTAATAAATAAATAAATAAATAATAATAAATAAATAAACGTTGAATACCTTGAGGGAATGGGTGTGTGCCAGTTGAGAATGGTTTTTAAGTTTATTGGGGTCCATAAGAAACCTTTGTCCAAGATGATGTATCCAAGGAAGGGCGCAGAGGACATGATGAAGAGAGGTATTTCTCCATTTTGGCGTACAAGTGATTGGTACGAAGGCGGGAAAGGACAGCTGGTGTGTCAAATATGATCCTGGAGATGTTGGAAAAGAGAGAATATTCGTTTAGGTATCGACTACAAGGAATTGAGTACGTCTCGAAAAATTTCGTTTTGAAGTCCTGAAAGACCGCTGGGGGTTACGAGCCCGAAAGGCACCACCAGGCTCATAGAGACTGCTACATGTATTGAAGGCAGTCAACCCTCCCGATACGGTTGTACGCCCCACGGTGGTCCAATTTCGTGAAGATCTTAGCCCCCTGGAGTCTATCAAACAGTTCGGATATGAGGGGGAGGGGAGGGGGTGCCATTTTTTTACCTTAATCCGGTTGAGGCCCCGATAGTCGATGCAAGTTCAAAGTGATGTTGTCCTTCTTTTTAACGAAAAAAAAAAACCGGCACCGGCGGGGAGGATACTGGCGTATGAAGCCTTTCTCGAGGTTTTCATGGATTTATTCGTCCATGCCTGTCTCTGGAATGAGAGAGGATGGACTTGGATCTAGGAAGTGTAGCGCCAGGAATCAGGTCGATAGGACAGTCAGTGAAAAAGAAAAAAAGTGCGCAACTAAAGTTATTAAGTGACGTGATGAATAATATTAAATACGTGACCTTAACAGAGCGTATCGAGCTCGATGAAGGGGGCTCAGGAACCCCCAGGAACTAACAGAAAAAACAGAAAAGACACACGCGCAACCCCTCATAGTGTAAAAAATATATATTAATATAACCAATAAACGGTGATTATTCGTACATCAATATAGTGAAAAACAATCAGTTTCGGATATTGTTACCACCAAACGCCACAGGAACCGGAACAGATTCCTCGCATGGATTGGACACTGGTGCCTCTGGTACACCAGTCCTGTTAGGTAAGTAGGAAGCCTTTGAAAGTTCTACTCCACGACACATATCACACGTGTGCTGCTGTCCCATGCAGTGCTTTTGGGCAAAGCGGAGCTCCACGCCAGCTAGATTCTCTCCTCCCCCTCCGTGCAGAACCTTCCGGGTTGGTGAGTCACCGCGGGAGAAACGCCGATTTTGGCGCCGTTTTTGCTGGGCTGCTCGCGTTATGGGGTAGTTGTTTAAAGATTAGACTCTGGTATTATTCTCCAATGCGTTTCGAAAACCGCTGGGGTTTCTTCATCAGGGAATAAATGGTAGTGTATTGGAGGAACTTTAAAATACCCCACACTCGTGACTCATTGGCTAGTCTGCTACCTCCCACAACCAATCAGAAAGTGGTAGGGGAGGGGTAAAGTCCCGGTAGCGCGCGTCACTGGTTGTCACTAGTAACATAACAACAATACAATAAACTTTATTAACAATTAATAAAAATAACAATCAGACGCGATTGATGATACTAAAAGCAAAAAAAAAAAGGTTAACACTAATCAAATACATAACACGGAGGTGTGTCAACACCTGACACACTAGGATGACCATTTTTACCCCAATTTGGACAAATATTTAGAAGAAACACGAGAAGTTCTCAAGACCATCAATCTTAAGAACATTCATATAGTAGTGGCATATTAATATCTTATGAAAAAAGGAAACCTAGCAGCGATATAAAACTAAAAGGACATAGAGACAAAACCTAAAATTATAATAACTAAAATGAGTTGATAAAATAGATGAAATAAAATACAAAGGTCTTGGGCATTAGATACACAGAGACATCAGTACAGAGACCAGATATCTATGTCTTCATTCAAACCCCTGGATACAAGGTGTTCAATTTGTGTATCAGAAGGTTTCGCTGCTACAGAGTTCTTTCACTCTGTCCCCTCCTCTCCTTTTTTTGGTATATATTTGATTCCTTTAAACAATAGAGAGGAGGGGTCACTGTTAGGCATTGTGCTAGTGTTTCGACAGACTGTGCTTCATAAACCCTATTTTTATGTTACGCAGGTTGTTCTGAATACGCACTTTTAAATGTCGTTTAGTACGTCCTACATAAATAGGCCACACGGAACTCTAATAATAAACTACATGGTCATGTGTTACAATAAATAAAATCCTTAATCTCATGATTTCTCCATTTAAACAACTAAAAGTTTTTTTCTCCGGATGCAAATGCTTACACCGCCGAGCACTTACCACACTTAAAGTTCCCAACTGGTTTGTTGCTCAACCACTTTCTATCCCCACTAGGGTCTTCAGATATTTTAATGTCACTTGGGAGAGTGTGTTTTTTAGGTTTTTTTGGCTTTTCTGTATATGAATTTTGGGAATTTTGAGAGGTGGTCGCTCAGCAGTGAGTCCTTTGTGAGAATGTGACCAATTTCTCTTTATAATTTTTCTCAATTTGCCCGTCATTGAGTTTAAATTTGTGATAAAGGATACATTGCATTTGCCCTCATTCTCCCTGATTTTCTTACTCTTATTTTTTGGTAACAGCATTGTTTTCTCTCTATTTTTCTTATTTTCTCCAGATCTTTAGTGAGTTTCTATATACGATAGCCTCTCTCTAAAAATCTTGAGTCAACTTTTGGCCGTTCTTCAAAATCTACTTCTTGTGCTCGTTTTTCTTTAATCTGTAGTATTGGCCATTAGGAAATTTGTTTACCACGTTCTTTTTGTGTTGCTTGTGGCTACAAGGAGGTTGTTTGCGTCAACCTCCTTGAAATGTCACCACATTACACTCTACAGATAACGCAAGACTGAGATCCAAGTAGTGTATTTCTTTCTCGTGCTCTACAGATGTAAAGGTTAGGTTCCTGTCATTTTTATTTATGTACTGTACTGTAAAAAATGGCCAATCGAGCACTGGTCACCGTCCCATATACACAGAATGTCATCTATAAACCGGCGCCACACAATAATGTTTGCCTTAAAGGGGTTGTTGTTATAAATGAAATCATCTTCCCATCTTCCCATATACAGGTTTGCGAAACTGGGGGCAAATCTGGTGCCCATCGCAGTTCCGCAAACCTGCAGGAAAAATTCATCTAGAAACATAAAATAATTATGCTTCAAGATGTAATTAATTGAATCTAGAACAAATTTTCTATTTAGGGGTGTAATTTAGCATCCTCTGTAGAGAAAGAATTGACGGCATTTAGACCTTCCGCATGTGAGATGTTGGTATACTGTATAGAGCCTGCACATCGCAGTTAGCCACCATATGAATCTTTCATACAAAACCTCCACACAAATTAGCACTGATGTTGAATCTCTTAAATATGAAGGAAGTTTTGCCACAAAGGGTTGGAGGAATATATCCACAATTGGGATGATTAGATGTTAAGCTTTCAGTTCTATCCCGAAATAATCGTCTTACCTGGCGGGTTCAATAAGTTTTTGTGTGTGTTTTTGGGATGTATAAAAAATAGCAATCCTTGGGCTACTACAGTATAAAAAATCATATTCATTTTTTTCAATGACATCGCTAATCAGAGCTTCATCTAAAAGACTTTTAATATAGCCAAAAATCCCCAGTGGGGTCCTTTTTAGTCTTTTATAGGAGGTGGTGTCGTTTAGGAGTCTGAGGGCTTCCCCCTCATAATCCTTCCTATCTTGAACACAACACCACCTCCCTTATCAGCTTGCCTGATAATCAGTTTTTATTTTGTTTAAGGAGTTTTAGAGCCAATGCTTCGTTCTTATTTAAATTGTGTCTAAAATCACTACTTTTAACGTTACTAGTTAAAACATTAAAATCTTTGTTGACCATGTTAAAAATTGTCTCTATGTGGGTGCCTTTTGAGTGTGCGGATAAAATTTGGACTCCCTCTAAATGGGTATGTGGCAAATTAAGTCGTGTCGCTAGTCTCTGTCTGAATGGGTGGAACAAGACTGGCCTCAGTACTGTTACTCCATTATTGTGTTCTAAATCAGATTTAATAAAATGTCTCTTCAGAGTAAGATTCCGGACAAACTTCTGAAGATCTGAATACAGTTGAAATGCATTGTGGGCCCAATGAACGGGAGAAGGTGAGGCCTCTGTCTAAAACCTTTTTTGGTCATCCGTCAAGATGACTGGTAGACAGTTTAAAGATCCCTTTCGGGGATACAGTTTTAAGGCTTCTCGCATTCTCTTTTCTTTAAATCTTGCCCCCCTCTTGTTCCTCTCCTGATAGCCCTTTTCCTTCTTTCTTTTATCTCCGCTTTGCCCAAAAGCACTGCATGGGACAGAGCACACACGTGGTATCTGTGTCGTGGGAAGTAGAACTTTCAAAGGCTTCCTACTTACCCTAACAGGACTGTGTACCAGAGGCACCGGTCCAAATCCTCTAGGACATTGTTCCGGTCTCCTGTGCGTTTGGGTAACAATATCCCGAAACTATTGTTTTTCACTATATTGATTACGCTAATACTCCA
>WSYH01001716.1:0-40843 GCA_036426205.1 Ascaphus truei
GGGTAATCAATGGAGCGTAGCCTCCCGCACAGTACGCCCTGGGCGCCTGTAGGAGGTAGCGTGACGGGGGGTGAAGTAGCTAGAGCTGCCCGAGTCCCTTGCGGCAGGTAGCGTGAGGCAACTGGTGGGGTTATAGCGGTAACCGATCCGGGGACCATGGCCCAGGGCACGCGTTACTAGTGGCCAAAAGTAGGAGACGCCCGTACCGATGGAGTTGCCGGTACCTAGCTATCACCCACACAGACGCACCACAGAGCACTTGCACGTAGACACCGAGAGTACAGTGCATAGGAGGAGAGGAGTTCCGCTGAGCCTGGGGTAGAAGCCACCTCATTTTAGTGGGCAACAGACAGTATGAAGATGCAGAGTTCACATTTGGAGGGAAAGCATGGTCTAGGTACGAGACACCCGTTAGACATGGAGAGTAGGGCACAGGCACATTTGGAGGTAGTATCCAAGATGGCGGCCATCCCTACATGTGCTCCGAGGAGCAGGAGAGGCGAGCTAAAATGGCGGTTCCCGCCAAGCCTGGAGCAAGCACGTGAGAATTGCAAAAAGACTGTGACACAGTTGTGGCGGGAAATGTGCAAGAGTCTGGCGCCAAACCAAGATTCCTTGCAAGAGGAGAGGAGCGATGCGAAAGCCGAGAGTCCACCCACCTGTGCCGTGACTGGTCAGAAGGCCAGACCACGTCACTTTGAAGGAGAGAAAGCCCCGCCTCTGGATTCCACCAGAGGGAGGAGGCCCCAGGAGAGCCAATCAGGAGAGTCCTCCCCAGCAAAGGGAGGGACAGGAAGTGAGAGCGAGGAGCTTCATTTCTTTCTGACAGTCACAGAGAGCGGAGCTGAGCTATTGAACTGTTCCAATCCTACGAGAACTATGTCAGAGATGAACACTACCGTGGTCCAAGTACCAGGCGGCCTGCTGGTGGTCCAGATAACCGATCAGGAGTACCTGCGGTGCCTGTGCGCTCATTGCGGAGTGCCCGGTGAGGTACCCAGCACCAAGGCCCGATGCTCCATGTGTGGTACCTACTACTTCTGGCCTACAGAGCCGGAACCAATGACCGAGACCCCTCTGTTCTGTCTCTGGTTTTAAACCATAACAATGTAACTGAATGTGATTGGATCAAAGGGGCTATATAACACACTAGCAACCTCTATACGTGACCGCGACGAAGCACGCAAGTGCAAAACGCATAGAGGTCACGTGAGGTTGCTACGCGCGTTCTGATTGGTTGGGTTGCGTACTGGTGCAGAGAAGTTTAAAGACCTTACATAGCTGATGGTGTTCGTGGTCCGGACCTATCGCAACATCACCCGTCGGCTGCGTATCTTGATCTGCCGGCTTTCACCTTCCACTCTCCACTTAGCCAATTTTTCATACGTGCAATGTATTCTATGTATTTTATGTTTGAATGTTTTTTATATGCTGTCCTTTAGAGGCCTTTAAAAAAATGAATACAACATTTTTTGCAAACGTATCCTCAGTGCGTTCTTTGCTTTCTTTCCTTTCTTTGTCACTCTGAGTTCCTTTCTATTAGGAGGAATTGGAGTACTACTGCGGATTGCAGTACAGGGATTACAGTTTTTCATTACGCTTATACTGTATGGGACAGCATGAGCATCGATATCCATATATATTTAGTACTAAAGAGAGTAGAGTGCTGGAAAATGGAGAGGAAGGGAGGATGGTTGTTTTTGAATCAGCTAGCAAACAAGGCAGGATCAGCACTCAAAAAGTAAATCAAAGAAAATGAAGGACTTACTTGGTGTCACCAATTTTCTTCTTTAATGTATGAATACTGTACACACAAACAGCACACACAGGGAGAGGAAACGTTAGCAGACACACAATGTTATATGAGCACAATAGAGCAAGCCTGACAAAGGGGCCAGGAGGCCTTGAAACATTGCTCTATAGTGCACATACTGTACAACAGTGTGTGTCTGCTAACTTCTCCTCTCCCTGTGTGTGCTGCTTTTTTCTGTTTTGCTGCTTTGTTTGATACATTAAAGAAGAAACTTAGTGACACCAAAAGCAAAACGTAAGTCCTTAATTTTCTGTGATTTACTTACTGAGTGCTCATCCAGTTTGTTTTTTGTACAGAAACATTAAGAACCTAGACATTTCCTGCTGCTTCCATAGAGACATCAGGGGCTGGGACTCGTACTGATTACTCAATTCTCCTGCTACACAGACCTCGGGAACATAATTCTCTCACTTAGGGGCCTATTCACTAAAGATAAGTAATTCATCAAGCATTTTGGGCACTTCTCAAACGAGTTTGCGAGTGTAGCTATTCACAAAGCTTCGATAACTTGCCGAACTCGCTCGGGAACTGCTTCTCCCTCATCGGTACCGCTCCTGCACAGACAAACCGAGCGGGAGCTAAAAAAATGCTCAAACTCGCATTTTTTGAGATATTACACTATTCAGGTAGCTTCGATAATTACATCGCGGCTGCAACTCGCAAGCAACTCGCAGGTTCTCATCTCGCCACCCTTGAGATGGGATCTAAGATGTGACTTAGAAGAAAAAATATATTTTTACTGCATCGGATTGAAGCCGGTGGTCTCCGGAGCTGACCCGCATTAATATAAGCTCCAGCCTTCAATTAATATAAGCTCCCTCCTTCAATCCTATGTAATAAAAACACATTTACAGGCAGCTTCATTACCTTAGCGGCTAAACGCTAAGGTAATGAAGCGGTTAAATACCAGTGGCCAGTTTATTGGGGGTAGAGGGAGAGGGTGAAGGTGGTATTTGGCCCATGATGGGTGTTTATGCCACCGGGAGGGTTACCAGAGGAGTTAACCCCTTAATTGCCATAGTGGTTACCACTGCTATGGTAGTGAAGGGGTTAACCCCCCACCCCCCCGCAACATTCCCTGTAGGCCTAACCACCCACCCTTTACCCACCCCGAAGAAACCAGGTATTCAGGTTTAACTCCTCCTAAGGCAATGAAGCTGTTTTTATTTTATCTTAATAACAGAGTATTGAAGCAAGGGTCTCATGAGCAGAACCGCATTAATTTCAGCCTTGCGGATCACCTGCTTCCCGAGTTACAGGCCCTTGTATGGGGTGCTGGTATCTCCCTGCATTGTTTAAATGTCCCGCGTCACGTGACCGGGAGATTTAAATACACAGGAGATACCGGCACCCCATACCGGGGCCTGTAACTCGGGAAGCAGGGGGTCCCAGGACCTTAAATGAATGTGGTTCAGCTCAGGAGACCCACTGCTACAAGACTCTGTTCTTAAAATGTAAATAAAACCAGTGTGATCGTCTGTAAGAGCTGTGCAGGGAGATGCAGTTCTCGATGTGCAGCTCTCTATGTGCCAGCAGATCACAGCAGAACTTAGAAAAATGCTGAGATAAGGACACTGCTATCCCGAGCGGTATTGGCATTTTCCTACCTCACGGCTTTAACTTGTGATAATTCTTTGTGAATACTGTGATAACACAAATGTCAGACCGTGAGGTAGGATCATGCCAAAAGGTTCGATTTGGCAGTGATAACATCGAAGTTTAGTAAATAGGCACCTTAACCTCACACACAGAGGCATCAGAAATATATGTTACAACCTCTTGCAATGAGACATCAAGTTCACATCTTTGACTAATTACTTTCCTTAATCCTGTACCTTTTTGTCATATGTAGTGCAAATGTCTACAGAGCTCAAGGTTCTTGGATGATCCACATTAATAACGTCCGAGTTACCTCTTTCAGCGCTCAGAGAGCCCTGACTTGATTGTTGTTGGACCTACAAAACAAAATAAATAGGATAATTAGTAAAATGTAGAAAGTAATCTAATTCTTCCTCTACACGAGTTGTATGAACATATGTCACGAGAGAGAGAGAGAGAGAGACAGAGAGAGAGAGAGAGACACACAGAGAGAGAGAGAGAGACAGAGAGAGAGAGAGACAGAGAGAGAGAGCATGGGAAGTGGGTACATTGATCTCATCCATTGGCTCTTTCTTAAAGCTTTCCTTCGGATCCCTGGGGTAACCACAGCATTCTATTAATGTGCAAATCAAGGGGATCTACCTGTGTGAAAGTGCATTGGTTATTCCTAAAACCATGTGTGGTCAGTGATCCCCAAGTAGAGGTTTGTGAACTACCGGTGTAAACATTACTTCAACAAAGGCATCGCGTTCACATACTGTATCCCTAAAGCCTATTTCCAAAAGGATTAATATACCTATCAGGGCATATACCTCTCACCCACTCTGTCTACTGAGTGATCAGGATCGCAATCCGGGGCCTGTAACTCGGGAAGCAGGGGGTCCCAGGACTTAAATTAATGTGGTTCAGCTCAGGAGACCCACTGCTACAAGACTCTGTTCTTAAAATGTAAATAAAACCAGTGTGATCGTCTGTAAGAGCTGTGCAGGGAGATGCAGTTCTCAATGTGCAGCTCTCTCTGTGCAGTTCTTACAGACTGCCATAGATCACAGCAGAACTTAGAAAAATGCTGAGATAAGGACACTGCTATCCCGAGCGGTATTGGCATTTTCCTACCTCAAGGTTTTTAACTTGTGATAATTCTTTGTGAATACTGTGATAACACAAATGTTAGACCGTGAGAAACGGTCATGCCAAAAGGTTCGATTTGGCAGTGATAACATCGAAGTTTAGTAAATAGGCACCTTAACTTCACACACAGAGGCATCAGAAATATATGTTACAACCTCTTGCAATGAGACATCAAGTTCACATCTTTGACTAATTACTTTCCTTAATCCTGTACCTTTTTGTCATATGTAGTGCCCATGTCTACAGAGCTCAAAGTTCTTGGATGATCCACATTAAAAACGTCCGAGTTACCTCTTTCAGCTCTCAGAGAGCCCTGACTTGATTGTTGTTGGACCTACAAAACAAAATAAATAGGATAATTAGTAAAATGTAGAAAGTAATCTAATTCTTCCTCTACACGAGTTGTATGAACATATGTCACGAGAGAGAGAGAGACACAGAGAGAGAGAGAGAGAGAGAGAGAGAGAGAGAGAGAGAGAGAGAGACACAGAGAGAAAGAGAGAGACAGAGAGAGAGAGAGACAGAGAGAGAGCATGGGAAGTGGGTACATTGATCTCATCCATTGGCTCTTTCTTAAAGCTTTCCTTAGGATCGCTGGGGTAACCACAGCATTCTATTCATGTGCAAATCAAGGGGATCTACCTGTGTGAAAGTGCATTGGTTATTCCTAAAACCATGTGTGGTCAGTGATCCCCAAGGAGACGTTTGTGAACTACCGGTGTAAACATTACTTCAACAAAGGCATCGCGTTCACATACTGTATCCCTAAAGCCTATTTCCAAAAGGATTAATATACCTATCAGGGCATATACCTCTCACCCACACTGTCTACTGAGTGATCAGGATCGCATGCCTGTCTATCCCTCTCTCCTCCTAGCAGAGAGTCATCATGGACAGAGATTTTACGTGCACCTGCACAACATATACGTCATCAACAAAGACATGAGGAGCAGATATTGCAGCTCTATTCACCCGTACATGGATATCAGGGACACTTGCATCCCACAAACGATTTCCCGGGTAGTACCACTAACCTCTTTATCGTGGTCACTGGCTGATGCTTCATAATTTGAGGTGTGTGGAAAGCCCAATTGAATTACAGTCTGATTTTTATGATGTGCATCTGTCACAGAGTTGGGAGGTGATGTATGTCTCACTTACAACCAAGGACATTTTAGAATATTGTTTATTGATTAGGAGGACAGACTTACTTCTTCTGTGGTTTAGTGCTTGAAGTGCTGTGACAGGGTCTCTTCCCTGCATAAAGGCCTGGCTTAAAAAGCCTATAATTAGCTACTGAGTCGAGCGCGAGCTGGTTAATTTGCAGCCTGAAGCAATTAATCAGTTTGGACCTGGCTCATTACCAGACTTTAAAAACCCTGCAGAAGTAACAATTAGCCCCCCGACTCACAGATAGGGACTAAAGGTCTGATGTTAGTCAGAGGTCCATGCGAAGCTAGGTGTGTTTATTTTTGTTTTCTCTGTATATGCTGAAAAGAAGCAATATTTTATGTTTTGGGCAAAATAAAAGCCTACATTTGTTTTCCAAGAACAGTCTCCTATTTTCACCTTTGCACCAGGGCAGCCGACAGGGAGGGACAGTCGGTACAAGTGTCCGGGGACCGGTGGCGGTGGGATGCCCAGTGGCCGGACAAAGCAGTTGCCAACGGGCCCCGGCTCTCCCCACCTCCAGTCCTCTTTCTCTCTCTCTGTCCCATGCCGGGTCCTCTGCTCCTTGTGTTGCAGCAGCGCTGCTGATCAGATGACCGTGACGTCATCTCTACCCGACGGCCGTTTCGTTCTACACAAACTTCTTGTGCTGCAACACAAGGAGCAGAGGACGCGGAGGTATTGAGGGTTACAGCGATCTGGTGCCAGCTTGTGACAGGAGCTGGTTGTGGCTACGAACTGATCAGGTGTACCCTGTAGACTCTGGACTCCCCCACCCCTGTTGATGTCTAAACAAAGAGATTTCTCTCACACATATGGTTGCTTTTTATAATCCTGTAAGTGCAATTCCTATGGGCTACAGATTTTAATAAATGCACTCATTTGTTTAAACAGTTACATGCTATGGAGCTTGCGCTTCTGTTTTTGTTTTTTTCTTAGATTCCTAGTGGTTGGCTATACCACTTATATCTGAAGCTGCAATATACTCCCTGGATCTTCTTTGGGACTTATCTCTCTGGATATTTTTTCCAGTGGAACATTCTTTTGGACTTATCCTTAAATCACTGATCACATTATGGTTTGTTGTAATCTATAGTTTAGATTAATATGTATTATTAATTAATAAAAAAAAATTGTCATTTTTATTATCACTTATTTACACCTGAGCGCTACATAATTTTGTGTTGTGCTTTTTGATATATAGATATATTTAATTTGTTTATAATTTTTGAGTGCATGTATATATAAATATATCATTTTTTCAAGATAGGTTCCCAAAGGAACCTGAAAAGATCCTGTACTGTAGCTCGTACTCACTGTGGAAAGGGATAGATGGACTCATAGTCTGTGAGATTCCAAATATCTCTACAAGGGGGTCGTTGGACCAAAGGCTAGCCAGAAACTGACATATATAATATATATGTTCACATAGGACTAAAACATTTTTTTTTAATAATAATAAATTGATCAACAAGTGAACATATAATAAACGGTGTAATTAAAATTCCTCATATGAGGCCAACGCCCATGTATAAATGCTGTAATATAGCATATACCTCTAGACCATTTAATAAAGTCACCTGAAATGGTATGTATAATGGGAGGAACGTGATATAATATAAGATAACACACCTACATATCTAATTGGTGCAGCACTGCAGTAGGTAACCCGCAGGCTCAGTAATCATATATATATATATATATATATATATATATATATATATATATATATATATCATACAAACATCAATTTATATAAATGAATGTATATGTCCACAATAGAAATACACATCACCACACTATCAGCAAATAATGTGAATAAAACTACAGTGAGTATCTCTCACATATTCACCATAGATGGTCACAGTAGGGCAATAGGGGTATTAATACAACTGCCTAAGAAGGGGTCAGTATATGAGGATTGCTCAGTTACACATACACACCTAGGCTTTGGCCTCATATGAGTAATTTTAAATACACTGTGTATTATATGTTAACTTGCTTATTAATTTATTATTATTAAAATTGTATTCTTTTTTAACTTTTTAGTCCTATGTGAACATATATATTATATATGTCCGTTTCTGGCTAGCGTTTGTTCTTATGACCCCCTTGTAGAGATATTTGGAATCTCACGGACTACGAGTCCATCTATCCCATTCCACCGTGAGTGCTAGATATAGGATCTTTTCAGGTTCCTTTGGGAACCTAACAAATATACAAAGAAAAAAGAATCCCCTATAATGAGAGCACTCTGAAATGGCTGATAAACTGATATCACCGGATAGGAGACCAATAAATGAAGGTATGGTAACTGAACTAGTGATAGTGGTGAGTAATTTTAAAATAAACTTTATTTGGAGATATCCTCAATTAAAATATATGGTTTGTGAACTAAAGCCTCAGTATGAGGCATACCTAAAACAAAAGTGCGAATTTAAAATAAAGGAGGTGGGTATTGGCTGGGGTAAGGAGCCCCCCTCAGTAGGAACGGTAGAACTCTAGATAGTAATCACAGAGGTACCACGTATAGTGTTCCTTTGGGAACCTACCTTGTAAAAAAAAATGATACAGTTGTTTCCTATTGCACCCTGTTGTATATACTTTATATCTACTTAAGTAATAGGCTGAGCGGTACAGTCACCACAATCATTTATATATAAACAAATACATATATATGTAAGCTTCTCTATGTATTCTATGGTTGAATGTGTTTTATATGCTGTCCTTTAGAGGGCTTTTTAAAATCAATACAAACTGTTTGTGTAAAAGTATTGTCAGTGCTCTTTTCTTTTTTTAGTACTAGCCTTAATATATGCAGCTCTTCATACACTATGGAGAAAGGCCAAAGTCATCAAACTTAATAAGCTGCTACCAAATCTCCATCATTTTCTCATCTATATACTGTGTACACAACAACTTCCCACAAATGTCTCATTAGTATTTTCAGTGCTGGGACTTTGTTCAACGTTCCACAGCCACGGGGAAGAAAGCAGCAGGCAGCAGGTAAACCAATATTGAGTTGCTCCAGCTACCCCAGACTCACCTTCCATGGAGTTGTGAGAAAATGTTTTTTCTCTAACATTTCCGGGAAAGTTTAGTCTTGCTACATGAGTAGGATGACTCTCCCTCTGAAAGATATGTTAAAATCTTATGACTTACACCTCCAACGCATTCATTGGAGGTGAGATCGTTTGTTTGAATTTGCATTTCCAAATAGGATGCCATGGTTGATAATTATGAGCTAGTGGTAATCCTTCATAGGAATGGACCCTGAAGTAGAATAACATTACAATATTCTGGAATGACGATAAAAGTATTTTGTAATTCAGTCTGAGTTGCTTCCATTTGTCAGTCTAGCAGGAAACAACTCTTGAAGTTGAAGCGTTTGAAAGAGACGACGGTTCAGAAGTTATTCAGATAGAATTCTCAAAACCCTCCGGGGTTGAAGCTACTCCCGCAGACAATGAAGTGGTAATAAGGGGCACGTAATGAATGGGAAGCAGGAATTTGGGAACAGTTGGGTCACATGTGCTCTTGGTGTGTCTGGGGAAAGAGAATAGAGGTATGTTTCCCAGATATCTCTGTAGAAGGAGGAGATGAGAAGTAGGTTTCCCTGATGTGTTTGTGGAAGGTATGTGTCCATCGTGTCTGTGTGGGAAGTAGTGAGTGGTATGTGTCCCTGATGTCTCTTAGGCCGCGATTATAGTGGCTGCATGCGCTCGTGCGACATCGAGCACCGCAAACAAAAGGCCGTACCTCTTTGAGGCACGCCATAGGGTGTGCGACCAAATGCGACCATGCGCACGATTCTCGGCCAGACAAATAATTTTCTTTGTCATGCAGTGGCTGGGTCCCATGCGCGGTTCAGCCAATGAGGGCGAACCGCTAATGGGATGTCACGGCCACGCCTTCCTGACACCTAATACCTCAGTGCAGGTTTTGCGCTAGGGGGAGCATCTGGGGTGGGTACAGTATGGGTCCCTGATGTCTCTGCAGGAGAAAGAGGAAGTGAAAATGATGTGTCTCTGGTGTTTCTTTAGGATGATGTGAGTGGTATTGATCCATAATAGTTTCTTCTCCTATGGGTATTTTTCAGTTTGACATTGGGGATATATTTGTTCACGAAGTTATCCACACCATAGAGTTCTGCCTGGGATGCATATCCAACACAGCCTCCTACCTGCGACTCTGGGCTCTGAGTTTGGCTCATGACCGTGAGTTTTTTCACTTCTACAATGCAACATCCAACACAATTATTATCTGAACCAAGAGTGCAAATGAGTGGAAAGGCTTCTGGGTGAAAAACAGTCCCTCCTGGCATTACCCTGCATTTCTTTATTTGTGCATCTGATCTCGCAAATTTCCTTATTCGCTGATAATAACTGCAATAAGGCATTACCTAAGTGGCAGGAAACATCGCCCATATATCCATATCACAGCTGAAATGTGTACCTTTCTTTCCTGGAGCACCCCTTCCGATTGACTGTTGATGTAGGAGTATAGTGTTAGTTGTTCCATTAGGATACTTAGGCCGTGCAGATTACTATATTTTGTTGAAAAAATTGTTAACAATGCATAGAACAAATTGAACACCATGTTTCACATTACACCTAAATGGTGGACAGACTGAAGTTAACTCCTTTGATAGCTGATCTCACATACCTACCAACACATATCATCCACATGCCAGAAAGTATGAGAACCATTCAAATGAGGAGCATGCATGTACAATGCAATGTGAAGCTGTCTATGTTTAACATTTAAATCCTTCAGTGGACCCTTCTGAGGATGTGTAGGGCTGAAACGTCAACACAATAAAAGCCTTTTCCTTCTTCTAAAGTCACTTTGCTTGTATTCCATATATAACTTTGTGCAGCGCATTGTATATCACACGGGTTCCCATCTCCAGACCTCAAGTACCCCTAATAGTCCAGATTGTAAGTACAGTATATACCTGATTGTGCACATATGACTAATTAATTTTGACAGAACCACCTGTGCTCAAGCAGGGATATCCTTAAAATATGGCCTGCACAGGGTACTTGAGGACTGGCCTTAGAAACCACTGGATCAGGTTATTATACCTGTGAATGCCCTCGTTCTTACTGGCAGTATAAGTATCCCAGAACGTAGCTGTGTTTCTCATCACATACAGAGTTGACTGAGGTTCTCTGGATGATGGTGATGCGCCCAGCCTTCAGAACACAGAGTTATGGGTTCATTGCAGTCTCCGTCACCTTCACCATCTTTGCAAACATGACCTTGTGGATCCTGCTGGTTATGGAGGGGATATCTGCCTTCCTGCACACGCTGCGGCTGCACTGGTAGGTCCTCATTTCCCATATATCCTTTGCCAGGAAAGTACGGCATCAGGAGACAAGTAGTCTTTCAAATGCTAAACCTCTTTGCTACCACTGGGGATTGTGAGGACTGCAGAGAATTGCAGTGGTGGCAGTGCTAGCCTGGCAGTGAGAGGGTTATAGGAGCATTGATGTGTGCAAATAATGTTAGTGGGTATTATAGCTGCAGAATGATTGTGTGTCTCCACAGATGTCCTCTTCTGTGCTGTCTGTTATTATGTTTCTGTCTGGTCTACAATTCTTTTTCTTGGTTCCTCGTAGTCAGCAGCAGTCTGTAACACAGTGAGAATTTCCTAGAAAATGTTTGCAATGCCAATGTTATCTATAGCACTGGGGCTCTGGTTAGTGCTTTATAATTTTCTCTGCGCCTTTTTAATGCTTTTGAAAGAAGACATTTTCTTGTGTTAATTTCAATATATTTTTATTATAATTTCCATTAGGAAAACACCTACATTTGCCTGATTAGCATTGTCCATTGAATCATTGGCACATTTCTCTCTAATTGGGTGGCTCCAATTAGAATTAATAGCAGAAAATGACAAAGGACAAACTTCTTTCCATGACCTGACTTACAAGATCATCATGATCATCAAAACAAGCCTTCTTATAATCATTATTCAGGTTCTCCACTAAGTGCATGGAGTTAATGACAAACTAGTGTTACCACTTGGTTCACCCGTCCTTATCTTTCAATTGGGACAAGAGATGGCTCTATCCATAAGTCCCCCTCTGCATTAACACCTTCAGTGACAGGAGCCTAGAACCCTCATGAACCAAATAAATCCAGAGCAAATAATGTAGAAAACTGGACTGACTTCAACTGACCTGGACCAGGAGGGGCAGACGTTTTGTGAAATAATTGTCTTCCTTCCAGGGTGGAATTCCAGAATAAGTTTTACCTGGGGACAGGATACAAGTTTCGTCCATTCTCTTTCCAACGTATCCTTGGAAAAACTGCAGGTGTGTAGCGGCAGAGAAGTCACATAACGGCCACTATCGATGTTCCACAGGCCACTTGGCAGTGGCATCAGTTCACTGTTTTTATGTTAATTTACAGAAAATTGTATACTCATTTTCATCCAAATGCATTGTTAGCAGCCCATTACCAGGCTTTTTATATTGACCCCAATTCAATCTGCTCTCCTCCCCTGTTTGGAGAGATATCAGATTCATTAATTTCAATATCTCCAGCATGGGACAGCCAGCTTCTCAGCATGGTGAGGAGAAGCCGGGAAAGTGTCTGTTACCTGATAGCAGTGACTCTGCAGATGGGAGTTTTAATCTGTTTAAAATGTTTAAAAGATGTGAAAAACTCCAGCAATTTGTATATTAAAAATACATTTGTTCAAAGTACACAAATAAAGAGTAGATTTACATGCCTTAAAAGTTATCATAATCTTTGTCCTAAAAGCAATTAAAACACAGACATATCATGTAAGGATGGGCACATTAGCAGGTCAGAAACACAACACCCGCAAACATTTCATTTGTCCATATTGTTAGAATCGGGGTCCCGTGTCCATGTGCTTTCTGGGCTACTTGTCCATAACTACGTAGCCCTTCCGACCAACCAAAACCACAACGTCATTTCCTGTTTTTGCTCAGATCACTTCACGCATTATTTCTCCTTTAATATATATACTTCCTTTACTTCACTGCTGCCATTATTCTCCAGCGTGGGGAGGGGGGTTGGACGGGTAGGAGCGAGACTAGGAGAAGTAGGCAGGCCCAGGACAGAGCGGCAACAAATAGCGATCAAGAATTGTATCAGCTGAAAATTTAGGTTTACTCTCACCATCACATTCACCACTGGTATTTATCTTATTACACTTAAAATCAAGTTTTGCAAATTGACACACAGATAATATCAGCTCTATTTTCTCTGTGGGGTTGTTCCAGCCACAAATTGACTGGAGGTATAGAAGTACATCACTGTCACATTCACCAGTTTTGGTTAAAATCAAATTTGGCAATTGGCCTACAGATAACGTAATACTATACATAATACTATAATAGGCCAGCAGACGTCAGTATCTTGCCTCACTCTTTGCCATAAACAAATATTTCTTGTTGATTTAACTTACCAAAAAAACATTGTCGGTCAGTAACAGTAATATTAGCTTTACAGACATTACAACTTACTTACTTTGCCATTCAAACTTTTTGTTTTACTGGTATTTTACATTTTACAATTCTAATTCTACATGAACATTTGGAACCATTGTGACTTATTGTCGAAAAACATTTTCTGATATTTTAGGTGAGGCTCAGGCAGCCTTTCTGCACAGATTCATACCCTCTCCCTATGTCATGTAGCTCTACTGCAATTCATTCTGACGTGGAATACCTCTAGCACCAATAGAATCCAGCAGCAGCAGTTGATTACTACTAAGCCATCTGTGTATGCTGTGGCCAAGCTAGAGCCCTCCAAGTGTGTTTATATTATAATGAGTAAGCAAACTCTTGGAACTAGTACATCTATTGTAGCTATGTTATACTCAAGTAAAGCTACGTATAAACATAAACAGGGTGTGAGAAACTGCACTACGAGTGTATTACGGATGAACAAAACAAGTACTTTAAAACATAGAAGCCACAGTGGAAAGAGAGAAAACAATCCTTGGACTTTTCAAAGAAAAGAGATGCTAAAACGAGAAATACTGTAACAAGTGAAGTATGTTACTTCTGAGCTTTGTTTTAGTTATTAATTTGTCACAGCTGGTGGGGGTTTCATAGGGCGCCAGACTGGGTCCAAGGGGGGCAGATACGAGTCACGTTTATGTGTGAGTTCAAGACACAGCCACGGGCAGCCTGGTACGGTTCGGTTCACGGGTCATATATATATATCAGTTGACTATATACATGGCTTTTCTCAGTCTCTCATACCTTGTCAGGGTGCAGGATCAGCGCAGGTTGGCTGGAGATAAACTGATGGAATAATGAAGGGCGCCAGAAACTTTTATAGTAGAAAAAGGCGCTTTATTAACATCCGTTAATAATGTTCTTCACATCCTGTTAGAATATACACTTTAACTCAGTGATTCCCAAACTTTTTCGGTTCAAGGCTCCCCAAGGCGATCAGGATTTTTCCGCAGCGCCTACAGTAAAAACAAAGTTGTATATACATACTTAACAGTTGCAGTGCGCAGTTGGTGTCTCTCTCAGGCCTCGGACATAGTGAAAAGAAGAGCGCTGAGCAGCGTTGACGCTCATGCTCTCCTGCACAAGCAGGAGCTTTTTTTGTGCCCCTGCATGAGCGTCAGCGTGTGCGCTTGTGTAGCCATGTGGGAGCTGGGCGGGAGGCGGGGCTAGCGTGCCACGTCATGGCGCCGACGTTGAGGACTGCCATTGGCTTTTGGCAGTCACGTGACGGGCCCTCCGCTTCCCTCAGCGCCAAAAATTAAATTCTCCTGTCGCCTGCAATTCAAGACGCCTCCGCACGCCTGCGGAAGTGCCATCTAAAGCCACACTAACTAAAGATGATGGGGGTAAGTGGCGCGGCTCAGCACAGTCTTTTTGACCATGGCCCTGGCCTCAGGCACACACTCTCTCACTCTCTCAGACACACTTTCTCACTCACTCAGACACACACTCTCACTCTCTCAGACACACACTCTCAGACACACACATTCAGACACACACTCTCAGACACACGCTCTCAGACACACACTCTCACTCTCTCAGACACACTCACACTCTCACACACTCACTCTCTTACACATACTCTCTCACTCTCTATCACTCTCTCAGACTCTCACTCTCTAACTCTCACGCTCTCTCAGACACACTCTCTCACTCTCTCAGACACTCTCTCTCTAGCTCTCTCAGACACACTCTCTCTCACTCTCTCAGACACACACTCTTTCACAATCACTCTCTCAGATTCTCTCACATACTCTGACACACACTCTCCCAGACTCTCACTGATACACACACACACAGTCACTGATACACACACACACAGTCACTGATACACACACACAGTCACTGATATACACACACAGTCACTGATACACACACACAGTCACTGATATACACACAGTCACTGATACACACACACACACACAGTGGAGAGCAGTGGAGAGCAGAGGCAGCGACGGATGTGAGTGACTGGGGGGGGGGGGAGAGGGAGGAAAGGCAGGAGATCTGTGCAGGCGGCTCTCCGCCTCCCCCTGCCCCCAGTCACTGATACACACACACAGTCAGTGATACACACACACACACAGATGCACACAGAAACACACATACACACAGATACACACACAGTGGAGAGCAGAGGCAGCGACGGATGTGAGTGACTGGGGGGGAGGAAAGGCAGGAGATCCATGCAGGTGGCTCCCCGCCTCCCTCTGCATGCACTGCCAGGACAGGAAAATGTACAACTCACCCCCCAGCACCCCCACTACCTTCTCCTATCACCCGGGGCAGAAGGGGATGGGACACCGCACAGCCACCAGCAGACAGAGGAGCCAGGAGCGGAAGGCAGACACACACACTCACCGTGTGCTCTGCACAAAGCGGAAGCCCCGCCCCCGGCTTCCTCTGACCTGCAGCCAATCCCCTGCGGCCCGGTCGGCATTAAGGAGGGATGGTGGGGAGGGATAATCGGAGTGATGGTAGAGGGGGATAATCTCGGCGCCCCTCTAGGCAAGCCACAGCGCACCAGGGCACCGCGGCGCACAGATTGGGAACCGCTGCTTTAACTGGTGAACAACCATGTTTTTACGCCATAATTGTTCCCTAGGTAATCCTTACTCTCTCATGCTATGGAGGTGCTTAGGCTTGTTAGTATAAGCTTAAGTGGTCATCTTCTACGTAGTGCCCGTAACTCTTTATATCAATTGGACCCCATCTTAGGTTACCCACACTTACTATGATGAACTGTGGGATCACTATGCCGATGCAAGGTATTTCGTGCCTCTCTTAGGGACTCTGTGTCAGAGACAACAGGGGCCTCTCAGCATACCTTTGAGTATGGCAACCCTCAGATCGTTCATCTTATGGCCAGAGTCAGAGAAATGTTCGCCTACAGGACTGTCTCTTGTTCCATGTGTGATGCTGTGGCCCCCCCCCCCCCGTGTGGAAGTGATTTATGGCTGGAGGTGTTAAATGGTTCCTGAAAGTTAGTGATGTAAGAGTGTGTGTGTGTGTGTATCTGTGTGAATATAAATGAATGGAGAGCCCAGAGTGTATACAGTGCTTTACAAAAGGTGTGTGTGGAGTGGGAGTTAATATAAATGGTGTGGGTAAGTGTGGAAATGTGAGAGATTGTAGCATAACAAGAAGTGTGTGTAGATACTATGTGGTCCCTATTGGTGTATAGGGATGGAAAAACAAGGAGTATTTGTATGTGTAAGAGACAGCTGTGTGTGCATACATTTAGCACAGTATGTACAGACATGGCCTTTAGCGCTCATGGGAAGATCTCTGTTTAGGCCACCGCTAAGTGTCCCGAACAGTTGCATACATTTGTATTCATGCAACCGTCTCTCTTTCGGTGTTTTAAGATTATCTTTGAGTATGGCAACCCTAAGATCGTTCATCTTATGGCCAGAGTCAGAGAAATGTTCGCCGACAGGACTGTCTCTTGTTCCGCGTGTGATGCTGTGGCAATGCAGGTTCATTCTCTTGTTTGAATATATATATATATAATGTTTCTATATATTGAAGATTAATAAAGCTGTGCCCATTATACCCCAGATATAGTGTGGCATTTTCTATGTATCAGTGTCTCCTGTTGGGGAGGAGGAAGGAGGAAAATGGGGCAACCATGGGTCAAGAGAAAAAAGGGATTAAAGACGTAATGTTGAATAAATGAATAGGGGCACAGTCAGTTAATCTGTTAAATAGAAAAGTATATAGGTAGTTAGAATAGGGACATACAAAGCTGAGATGGGGAATTTGTTTAGAAATAGATGATACTTACGTGTGTGTGTACAGATAGTAACATATACAGTATACAAATTGTTTGAAGCGTATAGATACATGTATCTGTATACAGTAGATAAAGCAGGGGGCACATGAATAGAGCTAGTGAGTGAGAGCGTGCAAGAAGGAGAAAGTGAGAAACTATTTACAGACACCCATTCATTGCATCTGTGCTCCAGTTATCAAGGTCACGCATGACAATAGAGTCAGACATGTAATAAAGATGGCAGGTCACAGAGTGGTACACACGACCAAAACACTCAATAGTTACAATAGATATTGAAGCAATAGGGACTCTGACTGTGCTACGCGGATGGTGTTCAGGTAGGCTGTTCTTTCCAAGGTGTAATCATCGCTTAGTTTCTTCCGTTCGTTGTGGAGAAGGAATAGCTGAGGACCGGAGAATTCAGTGACCGGGACACATCAGCCAGGAGTCTCCATTAATCCAGCGAAGTGGGGCAGCATCAATGCTCACTTATTGCCAACTGCCCCCCCCCCCCCCCCATTATGCTGAATACCCCCAGTGCAAGCCTTGGGTGTTGTTTTATAAAGCTTTTATAGAGGAATTGCAGAGTTTCTCCATCTTACATGTAGATTTTATATAATCAAGCTAAGTGCTGGCCAGGTAAAAATAATATATAAATATAATTTTTATCAATTTGTGTGATTCGTCTCTTTGTAAATATAGACCATTGATTGTATTGGTTATAAGTAAAAACCTGTGTGCGTTTGGCGGTTGGTTCCGGGTGGGGTTGTTGTGGGACCATATGAGGGGATCTGGTTAGTCCCTGCACCCCACTTTCCCAGCGCTACATGTAAGGCTCCAGTTGTTACCATGGTAACCACTCTGTTTTAATTAGTGTGAATAATATAACAGCAGCCATTTTAACTTCCCAGAGAGGCAAACTTAATAAACTTATACAGTATATCTCCAGAATTTAGCGACAGCATTTTAAAAAGAATTATTGCCAGAAATAGCAACTGAAGGACTTTGCAATGGTAAAAAATATATATATTACATTTCTCTCCTCACCTGTCCATGATGAGGCCTGGAACGCAGCCATGTCTTGGGCCGCTTGGGCGGTGAGAAGTGGATGGGGGCACCAGGACATAGATGAGTCCTGGACCCCTAAAAGTGTTGCTGGGGTTGATGGTAGGGATGGCAGAGCAGAGGACTCAGCTATGTCCTGGGTTCCTGCCACTTGTGGAGCAGAGTGGAGGTCCTCCACCCCCGTGCAAGTTTACTTGACCCCCCCCCCCCTCCTCAAAGAAGGTTTCTTCAATCAAACGTAAGAACTCACTGCCCTCACCTCAACTGATCATGATGGAGCCTGGGACTCAGCGACTGAGAGGGTGAGGAGGGAATGGGGTGTCCAGGACATAGCTGAGTCATTAACAGTGGTGCTGGGGTGGAGGAGGCAATGGATGGAACCAGGACTGAGTCATGTAAAAATGACTGTATGTGTCTTTCAATGTTGTATAGGTAGAGTACAGAGAACTGAACCATTTAACCAAATGTTTTCCAATATGAATCAGAGAGTACCTCCTGTACAGGTAGTGCACAGTACTGTACGTTTACAGAGTTACTTCTAAATACAATAGTACAGTATTTAGAAAATGGTGGAGAATGTGTATTAAAATATTTTTGGATTTGAAGCTGCAGCCCCTGACAGGAGAAAGTACTGGAAAGTGCTGGACCCTGGATATTTTGAAGGTCAATACTAGCATACCCTATTTGCATCGTTGCAACCAATCCTTGGCTAACCGGCAGTTATCTCCATGATGTTCTTTATCCTCATTATCACCAACAATGTCTGTGTTATCTCTTCGGTTATACTGCCTTTTGGATACTTTGAAGGACAACACTGGCAGATTTGCATGGTTGCATTTACTGTACCAAATGTTGACTACCCTGCAGTTTTCAGGCAGAACTATTTGGAGGATTTTATATTAGTATAATATTATCTTTTGTAATAAACTTTTTTGAGGGGAGATACAAGTGTATTATTATTGTTGTACTGGTTTTTATGATTAACAAAAGAGGGTGAGTTTTCTGCATGAGAAGGGGGGATACATTAGTAGAGATCAAGTATTAAGAAGAAAGGATCAGAGAGCTATTTATCCCCCAAAGAGGAGGTTGGGGAACATTTTGAGGTTGCTTTTCTGACTACTTTCAACACCAAAATCACTCATATTCCAAGGAAAATTGGGTTTTTCTGTTGAGTGACCCGGTATTGAGAACCATTTTGCCATTTGTGTCAAAAGTTATCTGTAAGAGGGCACAGAGTCTTAAACAATGGGTCTCATCATCTCAATTGATGACAAAAATAAAAACAATTACAGTATTGTGATAAAACTAATTTCTTTTTAAAACCTATTAAGGGTTGGTATTTATGTGGAAGATAGATGCAAGATGTGTCATTTTTTGTGTAATAATGCACATGAATATTTCCTATTTCTTTTTTTCATATGTGTATATACTGCAGTCATGTGTCTTATTGTAGTCTATTATATTATATATTATAATGATATATTACAATATATTATAATACTGTATTATAGTCTTGTGGGTTTTCTTATTGTGACATACTGATCAAATGTGTGCTCCACTTTGGGTCTACTGGTTGGGGAATGTCTCAGGAATTTGTATGCTTTCTTTTGAAGCGTGTCATGCTCAGATGGAACAATACCTGCTGGGGTATTTGTATTAGAAGTCACTTTAATATAAGCATGGCTTTCCTTAATGGTCTTATTGCCACTGAAGTGATGGACCCATGATATATATGCTCACATCATGACTTTATCGTGACAATGTATAAAGTATGCAAGTGTTTAAATGTATCCATGGAAGCTGCCTGGGGTAGTCCCAAGATGGTGTTAGGGGCCACCTGCTGGACCATCAAAAGGTGTCCCAAAATGGAAGCAGGATGCTGTGCGTGAGTTCAAGCACCGCATGTTCACCGGAGCTGCCCACTGTGTCTACCCACGAAGTGTTAACCACATCAGAAAAGGGCCCTTATCCTCTCTGCTTTCTTCCTGGAGAAGTCGCCAGCTCAGCGCCCCTGTCCCCGGGAGGCACTAACTCTTCCCAGGTTGTGGGACTGAGATTTCCCTAGCTTCCCATTTATTTAATGACGGCCCATTATTAGCACTGGGCTTACGGATCTCTGTGGGTCTGGCCCTAAGTTAGTCATTTGTGTCCTGTCTTATTGTCTGTGTTATTGTATATGTCTAAAGCTTACTCCCCCCCCCCCCCCCATTCATGTCACTTGTGTTTGTGAATAATTTGGGGATCGGTCGTACACCAAGATCTATTTCAAACACATATGATTAAAATAGGATGTGGGAATTTCTATTACCGTTGCAAACATTTTCTCGTATTAATGTATCAATAAAAAACTGTTGAGTCAAAGGCCGTGATTATACCAAAAAATGCCGGCGGCGCAAAACCAAAATACATAAATCCAATAGAGTACAACGTACGTGCTCACCACAAACCTGGACCGGACCGTGGGACTGAGGTGGGGATAGATATACACTGACCTTAGACCACGAAGCCTGATCTGGGTTGCGAATTCCGTGGTCGTACGTAGCAGGGTCGGGACTGGAGAAGGCAGGATAATCCGTGGACAAGCCGGGGTCAGGATTAGAGAAGGCTGGGTAAACGATATTCATGCTGGGGTTCGGCAACAGGACGCTTGAGTGAAGGTGCTCCAACGAAGACAGGAACGGGGAATCCAGTGCGACAGCACAAAACAGCACCCCTTAGCCGGGTACAGCTGTGAGTAGTGGAGACCACTGGGAGCAGGAGATTGCAGCAGGTATCAGGAACAACGATGCAGGCCTCTGCAATGGAGAGTATGCACCAAGTAACAGGAAGCACTGATGCAGGCCTCTGCAGGAGGGATAGGGGATCCAGTACATCAGCACAAACAGCACCCCATAGGCGGGTACAATGGTGAGTAGCGTACGCCACTGGAAGCAGGAGATTGCAGCAGGTATCAGGAACAACGATGCAGGCCTCTGCAATGGAGAGTATGCATCAGGTAAAAGGAGCACCGATGCAGACCTCTGCAGGACTGGAAGCAGGGCACAGGTACTGCAGACAGGACAAGAAACACTGAGGCTTCAGTGTAACTGCGACCGCGTGGTGGGGTCTGCCAGTAACAGAGAACTATGACAAGAAGGCCAGGCAGGCCAAACACAGGCTGTGGCAAACACAGTTACTAAAGAAAATCTATGTCCAGAAACTTCCTGGTGTACTGGGCAGGAGTTAAATAGAACAGACAGCCAATGAGAGAGAGCTGCATAGGAGGCAGCATGAAGCAGGCTGCAGTCTAATTGCAGAAGCAGGTGATTCTTGATTTCAGGTTCAAGGGGGAGTTTACTAGACGCTGCAAGGTTCTGTAAGGACAAGGTTTCAGCAAAACCCAGGAGCGGATTCCTTACATAGAAGTAAACATACCTCGAGCGACGTGTGCGCCGCCTGGAGCTGCCGGGCGGCAGACTGGAGAGGAGACAGAGGAATTTGTTCTTGGCAGGCGATGGTCACGTGAGCGGTTCAGCCAATTAGGGCAAACCGCTCACAGCCACGCCTTCATCACGCCTCCCTGCCTCCTCTGCTTCTCTCCTGTCTCCTCTGCTTGATCAAGATGCCGCTCAGCGGCAGCATGAGGATGACGTCACCCTATCGCGCTGCCACCCAGGGACATCTTGTATAATCGTAGCCTAAGATGCAAAGTGTTACATTCATTGCAGTTGGAATAGTTTTTCACACACGGACTGCACATCATTAGGATTAAACTTGATACACCCAAGAAATGTAGAGATTTTTTATGTAAATATTAACACAGTGTTAACATTGCTTTAAAAAATGTATTACAGTAGGCCGGCTACTGTACATTAAGATCCCAGAGATACAATATATGCAACTTTCAAGTAAGTCCTTGGAAGGCACAGACGGGTAAAGGGTCATATTTACTAACCAGTTTTCTGCAATAAGACGCCTACCAGCAATGGAGGACACCATACAGCCCAACCAAGTCAATGGCCTTTAACGCTCAACAATATCATTGAGGTGGAAACGGCAGGAGGTGAACAAAGTTTTATTTTAAACCCATTTCTTATGTGAGGGTAATTAAGAATTGGTGCTGGTGACAGAAAGCGACTACGAGAGGCAAGTCCCCCTTGTAATGGCCTTCAAAGCAGCAAGAGACTTGCGTAGACACAAGGGTGAGAGGTAAGTAAGTGCGTTTGATTTTCAAGGGAAACAAAAATATAGAGAGAGTTATACAGTAGTTATTATGGGGATCAAACAAAGAACATGTCATTTAATGGTCACGGTGCAGGGTCTTTACAACAAATGAATACTTAGAGCCCCAATAAAAAAAAATATTATTTTGTGTCTGGATATGTTTTATTTGTAAAATGTATTATATTAAACTCCTCTAGCCTCAAGTCTAGAGGCATGATATTCAATAGTCCTCTCCTCATTAGATCCCTCTCCTGGCTTCCCATCAAGTTCCGGATCACCTCCTGCATGTCCTCTGCACTCTACCCATAACGGTCTCCTTTCCACCCCTTTCACCTTAAACCTTTTTTCCCCTCACTGCACCTTACCTGTGGAACTCCAAAACTCGAATTAACGCCAAGCACCTTCTCTCCCCACCTTTACGTCAAACCTTGCCTCTTAAGTGAAGCATTTCAATTGCCTGGATTCATGACTACCATCAGACACCCACAGTCGCTCCGACCAACCATTGTGACCAAGCACTGTGATCTCCTACACTGCCTCACCTGCTGTCTCTGTAAATTTCCACTTAGATTGTAAATTCTCTGGGGCAGGGATTTTTGGGATGATTGTTTGTTGCACTTATTGTTTGATAACTCCATGTATTTGATATCTTTTGTAAAGCTATTAGTACACTGTGGGCGATATATAAAAATATATATACATACATAAAAGTAACAAGTAGATTTATATATCTACATTTATATGTACAGTATACACATATAGGCGGGAACTACTGTACCCTCTAAATATATTCATGCTTATCCTCAACTCTACCCCATTTTGATGTCTGCCATGTAACTTGCAGCCAGATATCTCTTGCTGATGAAGGCACATGTGTACTAAGCAGTGCTATTCAATACAAAAGTATATAGTCAGCAGCACCCACAACCCACTTCATTTAAACGGCTGCCATTTATTGTCAGTCCCTTACAATATTTTAGATTGATACAGTAATTTACTCATATACGCAGAAATATATATATTTACACACCGGACTTGTCATGTCTTACTTAACCCTTTGTTGCTCTGCAATGTGTTGCAGGCCCCACTGGTAGTAAAAGGGTTACATTGAGTGCACTGACAGTTTTGACTCAGGGGCCACATTATTTCAGTGGAATCTCCCTAGTCTTCAATTACAAGTATTCCCAGCAAAAATGTGCGTTTCCCAAAGTTTCACCCATTTGTTTGTTTTTTAGGGGCCTATTCATTAAACTGAGATGTTGCCAGTGCAAATTCCCTCAAACGGTATGTAAATGTCACATGTCCAAAATATGCTATTTTTTCTGTATTACAAGTTCAGGCCACGAGGCGCCCCCTTCCTCTCCCCCTTCCTCTCCCCCTTCCTCTCCCCCTTCCTCTCCCCCTTCCTCTCCCCCTTCCTCTCCCCACGTCAGCGGCCCTAAGTTTTTCCACTCTTAAATCCTCGCTCCCTTTTCTTAAATCTCACCCACTAAGTCTCTCACGCAACATCCCTATGTCGCCTGTGCCAACTTGAACCAACTTCTGTTTTAACAAATAGCATCTTAACCACTACACATTCCTGTCACGTACGACAAAGCGAGCCCGCAACCTGCATACGGGCAGCAGGGCTTTCAAAATTAATGGTGATGCCCTGTCCATTCTCATCAGGGTTACTATCAGTAACCCTAGGGTTAATGATGGGCATGAGTATTTTACGCTTGTATTATTATGTATGTGTATTATTATGTATGTGTATTATTATGTATGTGTATTATTATGTATGTGTGTATTCCAGTACAGCAGAAATATAAATGTTGCTATTTTATTAGCAGATAACAAAAAATCCCTAGCCAGCAACAACATACAATAACAGCTATTAACTACATTCAATAAAAGAAGTCCGGTAGGACCATCGATTTTGCCTGGAAGGTATACTAGCCCAGAGTGGATTCATTTGTAAATATGTTCTTTGTAGTCATAGCAACCCATTTAAAGTTACAGTAAATGAAAAATGTACATGTCATTGATACAGAGAGTATTGAATATAAAGTATTATGTTAACGCTTCGTTAAGTCAATGTCGGGTCTTTGTGGATCCGGGCTTTCTCTAAATGTCCATGTATAAAGCTACTTGGTTTCATTTTGTTCCTCGTGTATTAGGGCATGTGGATATTTTAAGGAGTAATTACACACCGAGAGCTATTTAAAAAAATATCACGACAATGGTATGTGTGAATTTCTATGACTCGCATCATACAGTATATATGAAAAACAAGTGTGTTACTGTACATTGATTGCTGTTGGAATAGTTTAACATAATTACTGCACATCATTAGGATTCAACTTGATCCACAAACACCCAAGAAATGAAGAGATTTTTAATGTAAAAATAAACACAGTGTTAATATTTCTTTATATAATTTATCAGGCTAGCTGCATTAAGTCCCGAAAGATACAAGATATACAACTTTCGAGTAAGTCTTGGAAAGGTACATAGAGGTAAAAGGCAATATTTACTAAACAGTAATAAGACACCTACCAGCGTTGGAAGACATCTTCCAGCTTAATCAAGTCAATGGCCTTTGATGCTCACTATAACTAGCCCACTGGGTCCACCATGTTTCACCACTGAATGTGGCTTCATCAAAGTATACTAGCTTCAATCAAGAAGTCTTAAATCATTTTAATTTGCAGGTATCTTATCTGGACACACAACGTTTCGTGGGAAATCCCCTTCCTCAGGGTTTGTGGCAGGAGTTGAACCAACTTCTGTTTTAACAAATAGCATCTTAACCACTACACATTCCTGTCACGTACGACACAGCGAGCCCGCAACCTGCATACGGGACAAGGGTTAATACTGACGCTCGCAAGCACTCCCACTCTTCACCTCGGCAAAGGTCCCTCAAATGGACAATATCTCCTCTACAGGACCAGGATCAATACACAACCTGCAAGGTGCCCCACTCTTCACCTTTGCAAAGGTCCCTCAAAGGTGTTCTATCGCTCCTAAATCCGTCCCAATATACCCCCGCCACGAACAGCACACCTGTGAGCACATGACTTAGATATGCAACCAGGGTTAACACACATGTCTACTCTATCTAACTCACCTTTCTCCTCCCCAAGGTACCTCCAGTGAGTTAATATTAACCCCTATTCAATTGCAAATCATATCTATCCACTGCCACCACTTGAGGTAGTTATGCATATAAGATGTAAAGATAATATTTGCGAGGACCCCAGGTCCCTGTTTATTATAAGAAAAGCTATGCACTTTAACACACAATAATCAGTTGTAGCAAAATGTGTCCGAAAACCTTAATACTCTCTCAAGAGCGTGGAATAGTTCATTCAGAGCCCAAAGCATTACTTATTAAATGTTTTATTATATATAAAAATACAGTGCTTAGGTTACAGAAAGGGTATTACAAGAAACATACAATTACAATAAAATGTAGAACAGCTTCTTAAAATAAAAGGGTAAACATAACAGAAAATCCTATACACTACCAAGTGCCACAGATTTTCTCCAGAGAGGCCACTGGTTCACAAATATGAGAAATCACGAATTTAGTCCTAAATTCACCTCAGATCTGATCTTCATATTCCTTGCTCAGACTTAAATACAATTCTTTCTCATTGAACACAACCTAAACCCAGCCCCTGTCGTAAATCAGCTGTGAGATTGACGGTTTTACGACAGAGTAAAACACCTTCCACCAAATGACGTTTGAAATCCTTTTCAATATCTAAATGTACTCATAACGTTATTTCTGTAATACTTACACACACACGTGAGACACATCAATATATTCAGGCACTCACTGCGGACGCAACAAGTGTAAATATGAACGTCTTCATCCCAAATCTAGGTGACAAATCAATATCTGTTCCTTATAATCTATTAAATATACAATGTGTGGTGTCAGAATGTGCCCCTCAGTGACACGGTTCCATGTTTGTTACTTTTATTATACATAGGCGATGACATCACAGGATATGCTCAATTTTAATAAATTCACTCTAGGTTTGATACGCTCTCAGACACACCCCATCACCAACCATAACACCCCACCCCCACCCCCAAGAGAATGCCTTGAAGCTGCTCTAAACAGACCATGTTTATAGAAACTTGTCACAGGGGCCATATTTTATCACCAAGTCTCCAAACACTGCCCTTATCTCGACTCTATCAGCCATACACTACCCATCTGGCCCATTTTAGTGAGCCATACAGGACAACCCACCAGTTAAGCTCTGTTTGAAGCACAGCACCCACCCATGACATGCCTAGGCATGTTATAAACCCAATATATATATAGTATTTTTAAACGCAAACTGTATCTCATTAACCCCTTAAGCACCAAATGGATTAAAATACATAATACCTCATGACATTGTGAAGATTGAGATAATGTGTGTGGCTATCATCACCTCCATTTTGGCCTAACCGCCATTTTCTGAGTGTTTGCTTGTATGAATGCTTATCTGTTATTTGTGTATGAACTGTAATGTTCTGAAAAGTATCGCTTCTAGATGTAACTATAGCCCTTGTGTAATTCCTACAGTCATGAGAGGTTTGAAATAGCATTCGTAAGAGGGTTTTCCTGTCTTAGATATTTCTGCTGACCTTAGGTTCTGTTATCTGACAGCTACAGTACATACAGGGCTGAACACAGTAACTCCTATATGTCACAAGGTCAAGAGGCCCACATTATGGTAAATTATAGGATAAGAATATAGCGTATGCAGCATATTTAAGTATCAATATGTATTTTTGTATAAGTCATCATATAGTTTTTATCTCTAAGCCAGCCCCCTTAAGGGGCGTATTACTCATTTTGAAATGTATAAAAATGTGATACCAAGCAATATGTTTTCAGAGGTATGAGTTCTTTTTTTAATTCTTTTCTCTCAATTGTACCTTGGTGCAGATAAACTCACATTGTTACTTTGAACCCTTGACTCATTGATTTTATTTCTACGCTTTCACAACATTATCATGACAATTCTTATATGAGGGAAATTAAGAATTATTACTGGAAGAATAGCAAGAGATGGAAAGTAGAAACTACAAGAGTGAATTCCCCCTTTTAAGGGCCTTCGAAGTAGTGGAGCAAGAGACTTGTGTAGACACAGGAATGAAAGTTGAGCAAGTTTATGCAATTTTTTAAGGAAGCCATGTTATAGTTATTATGAGGATCAAACAAAGAACTTGTAATGTAATGGTCATGGTGCAGGGTCTGTTCTTTGCATAACAAATGGATATCATATTTAGAGCAGCAACAACAACAACAAATGTTTTATTATTATTATTATTTAGTGTCCTAATATGTTTTTTATTTGTAAAATGTTTTGTGCTCAGCTCCTCTATCCCACAAGCTTAAGATTTGTGAAATAAGTATGTAACAAGTGGATATATTATATACATACATACTGTGATGTATCCATCACAGCGTAGGATCTTGTGTCCCAGATTAAGGCAGGAAACGTATTTCTCTATATGGGGTTTATTTACAGGGATAAATAATACACTAACATGCCCACCGTCCCTTTAAGTCAAAACAAAATCATAAAATAAACTCCTACTCCTCTTAGGAAATAAACTACACAGTCAGCTTCAAACCTTACTACCTGGATGGACAGCTAAGCTGGTTACCACCCCATAACAAGTACTACTATAGCTGACCATATAAAGTATCTGAACACAGCAATAAAGTATTTTGCTTATTGGTTACTCCAGGGTTTGGAGCAGACGTCCCAGCTTCAGCACAGTCTCGCGTCCTTTCTTCCTAGGCGCGCTTGGCCCCATGAGAGCTCAGAGAATCTCTCCTCTGTAAGTCCAATGTTTGCGGTCAGAAGGTATTTTGGGGTTCTGGCTTTCCTCCCTCTTTTGCTCTGGCTATGGCCGTGGCAAGACCTGCATTACATATTTATCTATTTAGACTGTTGCTACTGCTTCTGTGGTTTTAGGCTTTGTTTGTGACTTCTGGTTTCTCATTTCTAAGGGAGGGGGTAGGGGAGATAGGGAGTGTGAGAGGGTGGGTAGGAAGGAGGTGGGGGAGAGGGAGGGCTTGGAAGAAGGTGGTAGTGAGGGAGAAGTGGAAAGTAGGTCGGGGAGAGGGGTTCATTTTCATCACACTCCTTCATATTATATACAGTATTACATTTCACATTACATTTCACGTTGATATATCATAACATAACATTCCTATATATAATTTCGATCAGTCAATAGCTCCACTTTGTGTTACTATAGTTCCCTTAGTTGTAGCTTTTAGTGACAATCTTAGCTAGGGTCTTCGGGCTTTTTGCTCACCGTGTATCTCTTTGGGGTAAACGGGGTGGGGGTAGTCGGGATGGGGGCGGGGGAGAGGTATGGGTTGGTTCGATTTCTTCACATTGCGTCATATAACAATTCACCTTACATTTGACATTGAAAGGGTATTTAGGAATGTTATGCTATGATATATCAATCAGCAGCCCTGCATTGCGGGCAGGGGTGTTGGTTGTGGGGGGGGGGGGGGGGGGGGGGGGAGGGGGGCAGGGGAGGGGGGGTGATGGGGGGGAGGGTTCAGCAGGGGGGTGAAGAGGGGTGATTGGTGGGGGGGGTGTCTGCGGATGGGTGATAGTCAAAGCGGTGGCGGGGGTGAGTGTTTTGCAGGGAGCATGGGTGCGGGGGTGGTGGTGGTAGGAAGGGGGTATGGGTTGGTTCAGTTTCATCACATTGCTTCATATAACATGTAACGTTACATTTGACCTAGATATATCATAGCAAAACATCCCTAGATACCCTTTCATTCAGCATCCTTGCTTTGCGGGCAGGGGTGTTTGTTGTGGGGGGAGAGGGGGATGATGGGTGCCGGGGGAAGAGTGATGGGTGCTGGGGGGAGGGTGATGATGGGTGGGTGTTGGGGGTGGAGTGCGGGGGGGTTGGAGGGTGGAAGGGGGTGGAGGGCAGGTTGGGTGGGTATGGGTGAAGTGTGGGGTGGGTACGGGTGGAGTGCGGGGGGGTGCGGGTGGAGTGCAGGGGGAGTATGGGGGATGGGTGGGGTACGGGGGGTGGGTGGGGTGAGGTTTGGGTGAGGGGGAGGTGGGGTGGGGGGTGGTGATTGTAAGTCCAATGTTAAGGACAGAACATCGCTGCTTCAGCACGGTTTCTCGTCCTTCCTTCATCTCCCTGGGATTAACAACACAGGCAGTCTAGCAGGCTCCGTGACCACCGTCCAGCAGGCCTAGGGGACTGTGCATGCTTCCACAGCTGGTATTAGGGAATTGTATAAACGCCAATCCACAACCGCGAGGGCGCGCCTAGAGTGTAGATTGGTCTTGCCAGCCGGATCAGGGGTACAGAAGGTAGAGTAGTCATTTATACTTGCCGGGCCTGGATTGGAGAGTAGCAAGTCATTGAGGTACTTTGCCAAGGTCAGGATTGGAGAGTAGCGGATTGTTGGGGTACTTTGCCAAGGTCAGGATTGGAGAGTGGAGAATAGTCGTTGAGGATAGCCGAGGTCAGGAGTAGAGTGTTCAGGAGTCCAGATACGAAGCAGGGGTCAGGCAGCAGCAGGAACAAGCCAGGGTACAGCGAGGTACAAGGCAGAATTGCAGCAAGGCACAAGGCAGGATGCAACAAGACACAGTGTCACATAAGGTTATGCTCAGCAACGAGTGAATGAGCAATGCAGCTATTTAAAGCGCTATCAGCCAATGAAGAGCCAGGGTGGGACAGAGGAGGAGAATCCGATAGGCTACTTGGTCACATAGGTGTGCCCTGTGACACAGCCAAATTAGGAGCGGAGGCGGAGCTACATGTCGCGCATATCGCCGACGTGGAAGGCTGGCGACCTGGTGCACCGCGCATGTCCCTCTGCCGAGCGTGCCAGAGTCTTGGAGGCGGTACCGAGGGCGCATTGTTCCGTGCGCATCACTGAGGTCAGGCGGCGGAGTCCAATGCGTGCGCAATGTAGATATTGGTGCTGTATCAAATTTAATGGAGATCTTAGACATAGAATCTGCTAGTTATATCCTTGCTGGAGTCTCCTCACTCAGGTATACATGAATGCAGTCACTATGTTATTAGACTGAAATATTTACAACTACCCGTGAATGAAAGTTTCTGTTAAGATATACTTATATGGTTGGTATGGGTTAGTGCCAGTAACTCATATAGTCACAGTCTTACTCACGGACTCCGCTTATGTACATGCATCGTCACCGCTCATTACCCAGTTGGGCTAAGGGTCTGCTCACTGCACAAGCATCTACCTCTTACCGCAATGTCCATCCGGTGCTGCGCTTGTTACCTCTTCTGGCACAGTTGATCTCCAAAGATCTGAGGCAATGTGTATAGTACTCCTTGTTGAAACTTTATTTTCCCTCCAGCTTGAAACTAGCGTGATGCTCAGCTCCGATCCACCTCAGCATCTCCACCAGGCACTGGAAACACGCCAGTCGTCTTCTCCTCTATGCTCCGGTTTGGTGCCAAAAGCAGGTAGGGAGTGTGTATAGATGCTACAGGTGCTTGCAAGTCATAGATGTCTCACCCTACGCGTTTCGCCAGGCTTTGGCTTCCTCAGGGGTTTGATTACTGCTACAAAGTGCACCCTTATATAGTGATCACATATGTAGATTTTATTAATTGCTCATTTACTTCTTCAGCTTCATTGAACTACATAGTTATTTATTTGGCATTTGTATTCTCCTATATAGTGTTCATCTATTCCTTTAATGTGATACAATTTAATAATATATTTCAGGAACATATTTGATTAAGTTAATGCTTTTGAATAGCATATAATATCCCTCCTTATTAGGATTTATCACCAGATTATATATAGCAAACAAGTTACACAGAACACATATGAATCTTTGCATCAAGATCTTATATAGTTAAATTATGCATTGGTAATATGCAAGCGAGAGAGTTACAGAATATCCATTCCGTCAGGGGACTAGTGTGTAGTACTGTATATGCTGGAAAATTTGTATATACTGTGTGACATAGTCCAAAGATGTTAGGCAGCTTTCTGTCCCGTTTTAGGTCAGAAAGTGCAGGAATAGTGCAAAATGATCCATTCCACAGCTTCACATTTACTCAGGCTGGTGGATGGAAAATCCAGACCACAGTTTACAATGTGTCTAGTTCTCCCTCACCTGCTCTCCTAATCACTAGCACAGGTATTTAGAGCAGAGAGGGTTGCTTTTCAGTCTCTCTTCTTAGAGCCTGGGGGCTGGGAGTGTCGCTGCTCCCCTGCATCCAGTTCGGGGAGGACGCCCCCTTCAAGTATCACAGTACCAGAGGATTTGCCTGGACACTTGGGACCGAGTTCCCACCACGAACAGATAAGACAAACAAATGTTTATTGCTTTATCTAAAAGACTGTATGCTGTATCTAGTGACCCTAAATGAGAGGGTTTTGTTTTAAGCTGGGGAACCAGGTTAGTTGGCCCAGCAGCAGTTAGAGAGGCTGATTCTGCTGTGTAGTTAGATCCCTGAATGGGATAGGATTTTGTTTATTATGATTTGATTTTGGTTCTTAAAAGTGACAGTCTGTGAAATGTTATAACGGTGATATGAGTAAACCACTGAAGGTTCATGTCTGAGTGCCTCCTGCCTACACCTGTTAAAGCTGCAGTCCCTTTCTGGGATGAAAATAAAGCAGGCAGAAGCCTGAGTTAAACAACATAATGCTTTGTATAATCCGGTTATTCATATAATTAACCCTAGAAGACTGTCAGCACTACAAAAGAGGGGCGTTTGTCACAATGTTCATAGTTACACTGAGGAATTATTCGATTTTATGGTTCCATTATTGTTGTTTCTTCCTGTTGACCAATCAGGTTTTGGCAATTTTGTCAAGTAATTGTCCGCATGCGCACGGATTATCTATTCCCATGATGAAGTCAGCCTAAGTGCAGACGAAACGTGTTGGGCCATTGTGTCATCATGCAACCTTGACACACTACACTGTAATGGGCAGGAGTCCCCACCGGTTACGAGGGAGCTGGTCAGCGTTCTCCTTGACTGTCGGAGCTGCCTTGAAGTGTTTCACAAGCCTCTGGAGCTATTTCGGAGCATTAATCTGAAGATTTGGACTTTGGGGACCTGATCAGACTGATGCTGTTACATCTTTTTTTTTTTAACTTAAATTTTTTATTAGTTTATAAAAGTATACAGTACAATACATTTCAAGATACATCATGTCGTGGTGATTCTTATTATTTCCGGAGGTATAACGATACTAATAGCTATGGCATAGAACTTCAACTTGTGGTCCAACCGGTGAGCGTAGAGGGGCATCGGTACATGGCCCGCAATCCGTAGTCAATAATACGGTATCGGACCCCCCCTCTAACCGGGGGGGGATCAGGTGCACATGCTCTGCCACCGATTCACGAACAGCCCAACCGGCTAATCGGCCGACATACGACTCATCCAAACGACGTTTACATCGACAAGTAGACAACTACAAGGGTAGACAAACAAACGTGAAGACCGACAAACACTCAACCATACGGACAGACAAACCGGTAGACAAACATTGAACCAAGAGGAAGAGAGGGGGGGGGGAAAGAGGGGGGTTGGAGGTAGGGGGTAGGGATGGGTGCTAGTGATCGTGAGTGAGTCTCAGAGTTGTTACGCGGCCTCTCTAGTTATGTTGCCTGGCTGAGTTGTGGGCATCCGATGCATAGCATGGGTGTAGCACACCTCTCCCAAGGAGAACGGACCTGGAAACTATCATAGCCAGATTGATGTCCTTTCTATCCCTGGGATGTCTGTCTGTGCCAACCAAGGCTTCCAGACTTTTAGATAATTGTCGCCAGTGTCGTTAACCAGACTCGTTAACTTTTCCATCTGGCAGATAAACCAAATGCGATTACGAATTTTTGGGATGGTTGGTATGTCCGAGCTTTTCCATAGTGCTGCAATCTCACACCGCGTTGCAATTGCAAAGTGAGCAATAAGCTTATTATGAGTTTTAGAGAGACCCGCTAGTGGTCTGTTCATGAGAAACAGCCACGGATCCGGGGGAATAGTGAGATTAAACAGTCTCTGTATCCAAAGTCTAATTGTCTCCCAGAATGGGGAAATCCGCGGGCAAGACCACAGCATATGTAGCAGGTCTGCTGATCCTCCACACTGGCGTGGGCACAGCGGGGAGGATCCCGGCACGAACCTTGATAATTTTAGTGGGGTAAGGTACCATCGCATCAGGACCGTATATGCGTTCTCCTTGAGGGTGGTACATATGGAACACTTTGCTGTGGCTAGAAAAATAGCACCCCAGTCTTCGTCTTCCAGACATTCTCCGATGTCTGTTTCCCATTGTGATCTAAATGAGGGTATCTCGTGGGATTGATCGCTAGCACTGATAACTTTGCTGTATAGCTGCGAGGTAAGTCCCTTTGTGTTGGTCTTTGCCAGACAGAGCTTTTCAAAGGATGTCAATGGTGGGTACGGGGCAAATTTGTTGAAAAACACCCTGATCTGGAGGTATCTAAAGAATTCTGAGTGGGGGATCTCTTTTTCTAATCTGACGTGATCAAACATCTTAACTTTTCTGTCATGTCCTTCCAGATCTTTAATCCGATTATAACCTTTCTTTTTCCAAATTGATATATTACCGACTGAAAGGCCCGGCACAAACTCTGAATTATTCCACAGGGGTGACATCATAGAGCGTGTCGTTGTGAGGGAATGCTTACATTTTGTGGCCTCCCAGATTGACAATGAGTTGGTCATTGAAGATAGCGGCATATTAGCGCCTTTTCGCGCCATTTTGGGGAGCCAGATTAGATTATGTAATTCTATAGGTTCACAGGCTGCGCTCTCTAATTCGACCCATCTCTTAGATCTCGGGTCAGACTGCCATTGTACAATTTGGCTCAACTGTGCCGCTTTGTAATATGATAGCAGGCAGGGTACCGCTAGACCCCCAGCCAAGACCGGTCTTTTCATATTGATTTTGCTGACTCTTGGTTTTTTACCTCCCCATATAAACTTGGAGATGTCGGATTGAAGTGAGTGCATGTCCTTCAATCTGAGTGGCACTGAGAGAGTTTGGAAGAGATATAAGATACGGGGGAGTAAGTTCATTTTGACACTATGGATTCTTCCTATCCAGGAGATCCTTTAAGATGTCCACTTTTGTAAGTCTGATTTTAGGGTCCGGATTAGGTTGGGGTAATTTGCGTCATATATTTCTTTGACGTTTCTGATGATGTGGACACCCAGATATTTTATAGAATTGTGTTGCCAGTGAAATTTAAAGTTTAATTTTAGTAATTTTTCTATGTGTCTGGGGAGATTGACATTGAGAGCCTCAGACTTGGATTGATTTTGAAGCCGGAAATTTTAGAAAACCGGTCTAGTAGGTCAAATAGGTTCGGGAGTGAAGTGAGGGGTTTAGTGATCATCAAGAGGATGTCATCTGCGTACAGGGCCGCTTTATGGGTTTGAGAGTATGCGTTTAACCCTGAGATGTCAGGGTTTCCTCTGATTTGTGCCGCCAGGGGTTCGATACAGAGGGCGAATAGGAGGGGTGATAGTGGGCAGCCCTGTCTCGTACCACTCCTAATTTGGAAGGGCCAAGAGGGGCAGCCTTGGTGTACAACCCTGGCGGTGGGGTTAGAGTACAGCAATAAAATCGCATCACTCACCCGATCTCCAAAGCCAAATGCCGCAAGCGTCTCCTTCAGATAGGGCCAGTCTATCCTATCGAAAGCCTTTTCGGCGTCCAGACTTAACAACATACTTTGAGTGGAGTCAGTAGTGGCCAAATCTATCAGATCTATAAATCGACGGGTATTATCTGCGGCTTGTCGGCCCTTGATAAATCCAACCTGATCTGGATGTATAAGTCTGGGTAGGATAAGACATATTCTATTGGCTAGTAACTTAGCATACAGCTTGATATCCGTATTGATTAGTGATATGGGCCTATAACTTTTGCAATCTAGTGGGTCTTTCCCTGGTTTAAGAATGATTGATATAGACGCCTGTAACATCTCTTTGGGGATGGGGGCTCCCGCTAAAATAGCGTTGAATACTTGGAGCAACCTCGGGGCAAGCAGCTCGATAAATTTCTTGTAGTATAACCCTGAGAAGGCGTCCGGCCCCGGTGCCTTCGAAGGTTTAAGTTCCTTAATGGCCTGAGCCAACTCCTCATGTGTGAAGTCGGCATTTAGGGAGGCTCTGTCTGATTCCGTCAATCTCACCAGATTGGAGTTAGCCAGGAAAAATCTCTTAATTTACTGCTCGTGTTAGGATTATGTGCCACTTTCTCACCATTATAGAGTGTCTCATAGAAGGAGCCGAATTCATCTACTATTTTCTGGGGGTTGGATGTGGGGGTACCAGATTTTAAGCGTAAAGCTTGGATGTTGTATTTAGTTTGCCGGTCTTTCAGCATGCGGGCCAGCATCGTATCCGGCCTATTTGCCTTTTCATAAAATTTCCTCTTTGACCAACTCAGTGAATTATCAGCCCTGGAGGTCAGTATCATGTTTAATTCAATTTTAGTGTCTTTTATCTCTTGTAGGATTTGCAGATCTAGTTTCTTTTTATGCTTGGTGGAGAGAGCCTGTAATTTTGTTTGGAGCGTGACAATTTTTGCCTCTCTCTCTTTTTTTCGTCTAGCTGTGATATTTATGAGGGTACCTCGGAGAGTCGCTTTATGCGCCTCCCAGAGGACCAGATGTGAGGAGACAGAGCCGGCATTTACCTTGAAAAATTGGTCTATCTCATTACCCACTGTATCACAGATCTCTGGAATTTTTAGAATGGATTCATTTAGCTTCCAGTTCGTTCCTGGTCTACCTGTTTGAATATTGTTGCACCGGAGCTCTATGGGTGCGTGGTCAGACCATGATATATCATGGATCTCCGCTTGGGCGACCTTGGGGACCAGGTGACAGGATACTGCGAAGTAATCGATCCTACTGTATGAGCCTGCGAGAAGAATGTGTAATTCCTATCTGCTGGATGTAGCTCTCTCCATATGTCTATTAGTTGGTTACATTTGAGACCTCTGTGTAGGGAAAGACCTGCTCCTTTATTGTGTAGGGTAACTCCACCTGATCTATCCATGTGAGGTTGTAGGATAATATTAAAGTCTCCTGCTAAAACAACGCTTCCCTGCGCAACCGAGTTTAGGATTTTAAAGAATTTTTCGAAGAAGATTGCACTCCTTTCACAAGGGGCATATATACATGCGATTGTGATCTTTTGTCCCCTAATAGTACCTACTGTTTTAATATATCTGCCCTCGTTATCTCGTTTGGTTAGTATTTAGTTAGTAGAATGGGATATTATTACGGAATAGGATGGCAACACCCCGCTTTTTGACTTTCACAGAGGCAGAAAAAACCTGGGAAAAGTCTTTGTCAAGGTATTTGGGGGTATTAGTTTTACTGAAGTGTGTCTCCTGTAGGAGCAACACATCAGCATTTTTTCTTTTATAGTCAGTGAAGGCTAGTTTGCGTTTGGTGGGGTTGTTAAAGCCCTGCACATTGTGGGATATAAAAGTCAACGCCATTTATTACTGTGTGTGACTGCGTGTCGCGCTATTTTGCTTGACTTACCCGTAGAATCCATGTGCAGGACCTGACGATCACTCACTTCAGGGCGCAACCTTTTAAGTTGGTAGTTGAGAGGAGGGTAAGGAGGAAGTGGGAGGTGGCGGGGGGGAGGGGGAGAGAGAGGGGAAGGGGGGGACAAAAGGGAGCACATGGGGGTCACAACAAAGGGGATTGGGTTCACAACATCTAACGACAAATATACTAGCGTAAAGAAAACAAATAGGAACATGAAGACAAGAGCCCACTCTGGGAGCCCCCGGAAGTGGCCCTTGCGCCCAAGGGATGGGTCCTTTGGCCCAGACTGATGACGGGATCTCCCCTGCCTGCTGGGTCCTGGCCTCCTGTTTGCGACCCCTGTTCTGTAGGGATTGTAGCGGAGGACACATACACGCCGATCAGGGAACTGTCCCGCCGGCGCATCTCCTTTAAACAGTCAACAGTTAAATAACAGTATAACTTATAGCTTTAGCAATAAAAAACACTCAATCACATAACATCTACCAAATGGGTTTCTCCTTTAACTCCCTCTCTCCCTGCACCCCCTACTTTTGCCCTCTACGTGAATGTAGGTAGTAAGGAGTCCCGTGCCCCCTCAGAGGGTTCTTATTGTGCGGTCTTCGTAGCTCCAATCTCGACCATTCTTGGAGGTGAAGAGCTCAGAAGAACGGCCAGCTAATTTTCAATATCCATTCATGCGTGAATGTCTACCCTCTATATGGCAGGGTGATGGGCTCCCCCCCGTTAAGTGCCTCTGTGTTTGAATGTGTGGGTGGTTAACTTTTAATATGTGGGTGATCTACACATATTGCGACCACCCAGCGGCCTCCAAGGTGGCGGAGGAACGACTAGCGCACATGACGCTGACGATAGTCGACAGCATGCAGACCCTTCTCCTTATGGTGGCTCATGTTCTCATGTGGGGACAAGCTGGAGACAGCCACCGACTCCCCAACCTTCTGATGGTCCGGGCATGTGTTGATTGTACACTTTCCCTCCCCTGTCCATCAGCCCGCTGCATCAGCATTTCCTCCTGCCCCCCAGTCTGGCCCCCCCTAATGTCATTAACCCACCCCCCCTGACGTCACTATCCCGCCCCCCCCTGACGTCACTATCCCGCCCCCTCTGTTCCCAGATGCGCCGCAGCTCCGAGTGCGCCGCCCGGTGAGTCTATCCTCTGGGTCCCGCCAGCTCGGTGACACATCCTGGCTTTAAGGGGGGGTTTGTGTGCCGGCGTGAACCTGCTACCGCCGTCATGGGCTCTGGTGACATCATCTGATGCGCCGCAGCTCCGAGTGCGCCACCCGGTGAGTCTATCTACACTGGGTCCCACCAGCTCGGCGACACATCCTGGCTTTAGGGGGGGTTTGAGTGCCGGCGTGACCCTGCTACCGCCGTCATGGGCCCCAGTGACATCAGCTCCCAGCGCCGTCGTCGCTGGGTCTCTCTGCGCATGCGTCCCGCTCCAAATCTCGCGAGAGCCAGTGACGTCACCGGGGCAGCCCGCGAAGAACAGGACTGCACCCGCACGCCTCAGGGAAGGAGCAGGGGAAGATGGCCGCCCCGCAAAAAAAGTGAGGAGACCTGTGGGGGCTGAAAATCCTCTTGAATCCCGTGGGGGGGTCACTGGTGGCCACCGGATAGGCACCTCTCGGCTAGGGCTTTCCACAGAGTCTTGCTGGGGAGTTTGGGGGAGGATGTAGATGTTTATTGGGGTGGCAGAGCGGAGTCTATGTAGAGCTCGGCGGCTCCTCTTCAACCCCAGCTACGGATCGTGAGCTCCAAGCTGCGTGCCATGAGGTTGAGGGGGCCCCATCTTTGGCAGCTACCAGGTGAGGGGGACTTTGCGGGGAGCCAAGTACCTTACGAAGGAATCTCTTTCCATCCTCTGCATGTTTCAGTGTGTGTGCAACACCATTTTTCAGAACCAGAACTGCACATGGGAACAGCCACCTGTAGCGCACCTCTTTATCCCGGAGAGCTCTAGTTATGGGGGCCATTGCCTTTCTTTTTGCCAGGGTAGCCGGGGACAGATCTTGATATACTTGGAATTTGATGTGTTCAAACTCCACTGTTTTCATCTCTCTGGCGACTCGGCATGTTTGTTCTTTTGTCCAGTAGCAGTGCTGAGGTCTTCCTCTTAGTGCCCTATGGCACCTGTCTAGCATTAAGTCCCTTTCTGTCAGATCTGGGAACAGATGCTCCAGCCACTTAGTGCCGAAGTCCTCCGGATCTGTGACCGATTCTGGCACCCCACGCAGGCGGACATTGCAGCGACGATCTCGGTTCTCCCCATCCTCAATCTTGTCCTCCAGGGATCTGATTTGATCTTTAAGGGTGGACACTTGCGTTTGTGTCTGGGATATGGCGCTGGTGTTCTCTTCTGCCCTAGACTCCAGGGTATCGGTACGCTCCCCCAGAGCTCTGCCTTGAAGAACTTTTTCATGGAGGAGCAAAACTCCTTTATATCCTTTCGGCGCATCACTGCCATATCGTCCTGCTCCTCTGCAGGGCTGTCCATATCAGGGTCTGCTGCTGGCAGCTGCACAGGGGAATCGGGAGTCCCGGCCTTAGCTGTATCTTTACTTTTAAAATATGTAGATACTGGCTGCGTTTTTCTGCGCAACACCTTGGTAGAAGCCATCCTTGTAGGTTGATGTATGTTGAGCATGGGAACTCCATCCCTACTCTGATTGGCTCTAGTACCATGTGACAAGCTTTCAATGACGTCACATCCGTTCTCCCCCAAGCCTCTGTCACATGGTACCGTACCATGTGTGGACGGCCATGTTTCTTTTAATGACGTCATCTTAAGGCAATTGAAGCAAAGCCATTCTGATTGGCTGTGCTTTCATTGCCTTCAAGTGACGTCATCTTTTTTTTTTTAATCGGCCAAACACATGGTTTTCACGGCACAATTAGGACCGTGGGAACCATGATGAAAATGTGACGTCATAGGCCTTTAAAAGCCTATGTCGTCTCATTTTGAAGCAAGACGCCGAGGAGGAAGGACCTCCGGAGAAGAAAGAAGACCAGGGCGTGGCAGCAGATGGGAAGAAGACCCCGGAAGAAGATAGAAGAAAGAAGAATACAGATGAAGATGGATTAAAATTAGAAAACCCGTGGATTGATTTGGATTTTTAGTTTAATGTGTATTTTTTTATGGTTTTTTATTTTATGGGTTCCTGTGCCTGGTGGTTTTGTTCGTGAGTAACCAGTTCAACGGGAGTCGGTGGTTCCAAGTAATGGTAAGTGAACTAAAGAAATGTATTTAATTGAACTTGTTCATTTTTTTAAATGTATTTTTTACATGTGTATTTAATTTTTTGTGGTATATCATTTCTTGCCACAGTATGTATGTATGTATGTATGTATGTCTAGAGAGATATATACATACAGGGTAAGAAATGATGTTGTTTTAAAAGCTTGATTTGATGTGTTTTAAATTTATTTGACTATGCAGCTATGCTTAAATGTGTGTTTAAATTATTTTAAAATTAGATAGCTGTAATGGTTGCTATTCTATGTTGTACTTGAGGTCAGGGTTAGCCTTGGTTTTCAATTTTGTATGCTTGTTGGTACTTATATTTTTTCTCAGGCTAAATTGTTAAGTTCCAGGCTTGAATTAGTTAATTGTTTAATTGTTAGTGATGGAATGTAAATTGTGTAGGGATGTCATTAATGACTGCTAATTGATTTATATTTACTGGATTGTTTAAAATAGTATACTTGTTCGGAGGTATCTGTAGTTTGCTTGCAATGTTATTGTTAACATTCATTTGCAGAATGTATATGGTGCTTAGATTGTATGCATCATATATACAATGTAAATGCAATGTGTTGATTGTCATTTGAGGTTTTTGATTGGCATTTGATGTTTTTGATTGTAAGATCTGTTAGGATTATGAAAGGAAATTAATTTTATTTTAGTGTGTCTTTATAGAGAAGTGTTATTTTGAGTACAGCATGTTTTTGATAACCCTTCTACATTTATTTGTATATTGGT
>WSYH01001716.1:40850-72922 GCA_036426205.1 Ascaphus truei
GGGTTCATTCATGTGGGTGTGTATATATATTATATATATATATATATATATATAATATATATATTATATATATATATATATATATATATTTGCATGATGAAGCCAATGTACAAATTCATGGGGGAAGGGTGGGTATCGGGCCGGTTGTGGCTTAACCCCTTAATCCGTTGCGTTGGTTATTATCCGATAAGGTGTTTAAGGGGTTAATTGATATTGAATGTAATTGCAATGTATTTGGCTTTGTATTGGCTATGTTTTTTGTGGGGCAAGACCATGATGTTGCTGTCGACGGAGACTTCTTATTGATGAGGTCAGTAGTTCTTTATTATTTTGATTATGCTAGTTAATGTTCTTAATAATGGGCAAATAATCTATTATCTATTGGATAATAGTTATTTTGCCACTTATTGTACATGTAGGTGTTGGGGGGGTGGGGGGATGTATGTATTGAATGTATAGGCCAGGTTTATTTTTTTTTACATTCAGGGTTGTTCCGTGGTTCTGCGTGAGACCTATGGAGACCACCTGTTGTTCCTCGGGTATCTCACGGGTATCAGGCGTGGTGGTTCCACGGTTAACACATGCTGGGATGAAGCGGTGGCCACATCTGTGGGGGCACCGGTGGACCGTAGTCTGCGGGGATAAAGCGGTGGTCCTATCCGTGGGGGCACCGCCGACCCATAGGTGCGGGGATGAAGCAGTTGTCCACATCCGTGGGGGCACCGCGGACCATAGTGAGAATCGTGAGTTCCCCAGACCCCATGGGAAACACCCGAGGCCCCGCAGACACCGTGGGTCTTACCGGGGCTCCCAGACATATTGGGCCTACCGTGGGGACCCAATTGTGGCCCACGGTGCCCAAGGAGACCACCTGGGGGCCATGGCGCTTGGCGGGACCACAACAAGGCCTCCAGAACCTGTTTGAAAAGGGCTGCTGGTACCCTGTAGGTGTCAGGTGCACCACAGCCCACCGGGGACTCGCGTGGGGCGGCATTATGAACCCGTTTGTAAAAGGATAAATCTTGTAATTATGGAGGGGCACAGGGGGTGGGTAATGATTTAATAAATAGAATGAAGTTTATTGTGGGTCACTATATTGTTTTATTGTGGGTACTGGGGGGGGGTTCCCCAACGGTATGTGGGTAGGCTCCTTGTGGGTATGTGGGTGAGGGTGGTTAGGCCTCACGGGGTGGGGGGCCAGTGGTGGAGGGGTATGTAGGCGTCCGAGTGGTGGGTGGAGGTGGGTTAAACCCCTTAATGAATGTAGCGGTTAATAACCACTATGGTGATTAAGGGGTTAGGGGACATTACTTTGGATGTTTTCAGCAGCGGAGGGGACCTGGGCAGGATGAGATGAGGATGGCCTTCATCGTGGCAACCGGGTAATGGGTAAGTGCTATATGTATTAATGTATTATTGTTGTTTATATTTTAAAACACAGGGGGTGTATGTGTTTATTGCAATGTTTATTGGGGCAATTGTCCCCATAAACATGCAATTCTGCCTTAACCCTTCATTGCCTTAGCGGCTATACGCTATGGTAATGAAGCAGCATTTCTGTATTTTAATAATATTGTGCGGGAGCAGGGGGTCCCCTGAGCTGAACCGCATTGATTGTGGCTCAGAGACCCCCTGCTCACAGTACACTATTATTAAAAATACATCCTGCTGCTTTGTTAACGTAGCACATAGCCGCAAAGGTAAGGAACGAGTGTTTATTGATATGGGTGTTTACTGATCGTGTACAGTGCAGAGGGTCCGGAACTGAACAGCTTTGGTTTTTAGGTCCGGGGACCCCCTGCTTCCCGAGATACAGGCCCCGTAGGGGGTGCCGGTATCTCTTGCTTTGTTTACATCTGCGGTCACATGATCGGGACCTTAAATGCAGAGGGATACCGGCACCTCATAAAGGGGCCTGTATCTCGGGAAGCAGGGGGTCCCGGACCTGAAACCAATGCGGTTCAGTCCAGAGACCCCTGCCATCTACACTATGTAAAAATGTATTTTACATAATTATAATGTGCGATGTTTGCGCAGAGAGAGCAGCGGATCTCCTCTGCTGCAAACACAACTCGCCAGGGGACGGTCTTCTCGGAGTTTCTCGCAGGCAGCCGTCTCGCCACTGGTTACTAGCCATTTTATCAAATGGTGGTGGCGCATTCATTCGCCAGGGATTCGGCCCTTCTGCATACAGCGACGTTAAGACGCCATAAACCTGGCGAATTGAAACCCTGGCGAATGCAATTTTTCGGACCTTTCTGCATAGGCCCCTGTGTGTATTTTCACCCCATGTATGATTCCAATTTTGTATGCGTCTGCTTGATGTTACATGCCATCTTGTTAATGAGTTTCTACACTCACTACTACATGACTGGCCGGTCCTAGTGTTCAGAGGCTAACACATTGCCTCACACTACAGGTTCTGCATTTGTTTTGATTGTTGGGCTATTTCTGTTTGTTTAAGACTCAGCTTTCACATGGTTTTTCAGCTTAGTCTCTAATTTACTTTCAATGTTTTGACTTCATATTGCTGACTCCAGTGTTTATCTTAGTTTTGGCATCGTGTTTTAGATTAGACAGCTTGGGGACACTGTGGATTCCTTGTATATGTTTAATGTGTATAATAAATTTTGATACTTTTGTACGTTAGAGTGCTATCATGGGTCTTTTCTTTCTTTGTTTCTGTTTTCACATATTCTATATCCCTAGCACGCCAGTAGTGTTGACTCTTGTACACTTTAACGTTACTGGTTTTAGCACTTTTTATTTATGGTCTGTTGCAGGCATTTTTTGTGTTTCATATATATATATATATATTAATATATTAAATCTTCAGTATATCGGAATTTTGATATTATTCAAGTATCATCCTCAATGTATTGTATTGTATGTTTTATTTATATAGCGCCATAATGTACATAGCCTTCACAGTAGAGTAACATGTGTGGAATCAAATAAATAACAGATAATATAAATAACAGGTCATGGGAATAAGTGCCACAGACATATAAAGGAACATTAAGGAAAAAGGAGTCCCTGCTCCGAGGAGCTTACAAATCTAATTGGTAGGTACAGAGACAGTAGGAGGAGTAGTTCTGGTAAGTACGTCTGCAGGGGGCCAAGCTTTATGTATCATGTGTTCAGAATATACACAGTGCTATCATATGCTTCTTAAGCAGTGTGTCTTAAGGTGGGTCTTAAGGTGGATAGAGAGGGTGCTGGTTGGGTATTGAGGTGCAGGGCAGTAAGTGAGGAAGGTTAAGGCGGGAGAGGGCTTTAGTACAAAGGGGGTAGAAAGAAGCATCCTTGCGCGGAAGCAAGAGTCGGGATGGTGCATAACGAGAATTAGGGCTGGATGTAGGAGGAGCAGAAGAGTGTAAAGCTTTAAAAGTGAGGAGGAAAATTGAGTGCGAGATGCGGAGGATTGATCGGAAGCCGGGGATTTCAGGGGGAGATGCGGAGACAGTTTAGGAAAGACTAGAGTGATTCTGGCAGCAGCGGTTAGGATAGATTGTCGAGGGGCGCCCAGTGAGCGGCGGCAGCCGGCCTCAGTCGGTTCCCGTACTCCCGCCGGGATGCTTTTTTTTTTTTTTTTTTTTTTTTGTATGCTTGTTGGTACTTATATTTTTTCTCAGGCTACATTGTTAAGTTCCAGGCTTGAATTAGTTAATTGTTTAATTGTTAGTGATGGAATGTAAATTGTTTAGGGATGTCATTAATGACTGCTTATTGATTTATGTTTACTGGATTGGTTAAAATAGTATACTTGTTTGGAGGAATCTGTAGTTTGCTTGCAATGTTATTGTTAACATTCATTTGCAGAATGTATATGGTGCTTAGATTGTATGCATCATATATACAATGTAAATGCAATGTGTTGATTGTCATTTGAGGTTTTTGATTGGCATTTGATGTTTTTGATTGTAAGATCAGGTAGGATTATGAAAGGAAATTAATTTTAATTGTAGTGTGTCTTTATAGAGAAGTGTTATTTTGAGTACAGCATGTTTTTGATAACCCTTCTACATTTATTTGTATATTGGTTCATCATATATATATATATATATATTTGCATGATGAAGCCAATGTACAAATTCATGGGTGAAGGGTGGGTATCGGGCCAGTGGGGCTTAACCCCTTAATTACCTTTGCAGTTATTATCCGATAAGGTGTTTAAAGGGTTAATTGATATCTGAATGTAATTGCAATGTATTTGGCTTTGTATTGGTTTTTGTGGGCAAGACAAGGATGTTGCTGGCGACGGAGACTTCTTATTGATGAGGTCAGAAGTACTTTATTTATTTGATTATGCTAGTTAATGATTTTAATAATGGGCAAATAATCTATTATCCCTATCTGGATAATAGTTATTTTGCACATTATTGTACTGTAGGTGTTGGGGGGGGGGGGGTTATGTATTGAATGTATAGGCCAGGTTTATTTTTTTTACATTCAGGGTTTGTGCCATGGTTCTGCGTGAGACCTATGGAGACCACCTGTGGTTTCCTCGGGTATCTCATGGATATCAGGCTGGTGGTTCCACGGGTGACACATGCAGGGATGAAGCGGTGGCCTCACATCTGTTGGGACACCGTGGACCCGTAGTCTGCGGGGATGAAGCGGTGGTCCCACATCCATGGGGGCACCGCCGACCCATAGGTGCGGGGATGAAGCGGTGGTCCCACATCTGTGGGGCCACCGCGGACCCGTAGTGAGCACTCGTGAGTTCCCCAGACCCCCGTGGGAACCACCCGAGGCCCCACAGGTGTCTGCGGGGCCTCGGGTGGTGGTTGGGGTAATGTTATTTATTATTAAATGTATGATTGTTATTGTGTGGTCACTGTATGGTTTTTATTGTGGGTACTGGAGTGGGGGGGGGGTTCCCCCAGGTATGTGGGTAGGCCTCCCTTGTGGGTAGTGTGAGGGTGGTAGGCCTCACAGGGTGGGGGGTTAGTGTGGGAGGGTATGTAGGCGTTCCGAGTGGTGGGTGAGGGTGGGTTAACCCCTTAATGACTGAGTGGTTAATAAACCGCACTATGGTGATTAAGGGGTAGGGGACATTACATGGAGTTTTTATTGTGTCGGTTTGCAGCAGCGGAGGGGCCAGGGCAGGATGAAGAGGAGGATGGGCCTTCATCGTGGCAGCCGGACATGGTTTGGTAAGTACTATATGTATTTAATGTATTTTGTTTGTTATGTATTTTAATACACGGGGGTGTATGTGTTATTGCAGTTTATTGGGGGCAAATGTCCCCAATAAACATGCATATTTGCCTTAACACCTTCATTGCCTTAGGCGGTTGTCACGCTATGGTAATGAAGCGCATTTAGTTTTTTAATACTGTGTGCGGGAGCAGGGGCCCACTGAGCTGAACCGCATTATTTGGGCTCAGAGACCCCCTGCTTCCGGTCACAGCCTGGTTTGGGGGATCGGTACAGTGTCGCCGCCAATAATTTATAGCGGGCACATCGCGAATGGGACGCTATAAAGATGGCGGCGACAATGCCTACCCGATGATGACACATTCCACAGTATTATTAAATAAATATTTCATGCTGTTCGTACCGTAGCAGTACCCGCAAAGGTAAGGAACGAGTGTCTTTATTGATATGTGTGTTTACTGATAGGTAGATGTGCAGAGGGTCTCCGGAGCTGACCCGCTTGGTTTAGGTTGGGGACCCCTGCTTCCGAGATACAGGCCCTTATGGTGGTGCGGTATCCTCTGCTTTGTTACATTCCCGGTCACGTGATCGGGACTTTAAATGCAGAGGTGGATACGGACCTCATAAAGGTGCCTGTATCTCGGGAAGCAGGGGGTCCCGGACCTGAAATCAATGCTTGGTTCAGCTCCGGAGACCCCCTGCACTGTACACTATCGTAAAAGTTGTTAAATATTTATTTTTTGCGATGTTTTGCGCTGGGAGAGAGCGGCTTGTCTCTCTCGGGATCGCAAAACAACTATCGGCAGAAACAGCCTATCGGAGGTATCGGGAGCAGCGCTTATCGGCACAGGCTCATGGCCAGCTTGCTTTCCAGTGGAGTGATCGGCAGGATCGTGCAGGATGTCTCACTAATGAAATAGCCGGAGGGCAAATCGCAAAAAAAACAGGCCATCCAGCACCTCATCCGCCACCATATCCGCCCACACTTGCCGAACAGGATTTATCGGGGGTTATAGCACGAGCCCTAAGTCCCAGCTCAGGGTGTAAACTTGTTATTTAGAGGTCCCGCACCATAGGACAGTCTAATTTTGACTCCCAGACCCAAAAAGTGTGCTTTTTATGTAGTTTGTTGTTCATAGTGTGTATGCCTTTCATGCGAATAAATTTACAATTATTCCACTTTACCGGGTGTTTCTCAATGAATGATCTGTAATAAAAAGGTGTAAATGCCTGTTAGGTCACACGACATATTTGTGGCTTTGAGATGCTGGAGACAGGTGTGGCTTTTAAAAGGTTGCCGTTTGCAAGTAACAGAGCAGCTCGGCTTCATTTTGTGAAGCTATGAAAGCCTGCCTGGCAGGACTAAGTCAGACGTCGAGAGTCCAAGTTACTCATTAGAAACGTAGCAGTCGTGGCTAAGGTTCCAGCCAAAAAGAGGACACAGGAAGCGCGGAGGATTCCCGGTAGGTTAAGCCTTCCAAAGCAGGCGTCGTAGCACCAGTTCAGCTAGTTTTACCTCCGAGACTGCACAGTAAGGTGAGTTTTCAACTGTATTTCATTGTGTGCACGAGGGTGTACCCATATATAAACACTAATTTAATTCCCACTACCTTGTTTTGCCTAGTGAAGGTCCGGTTATAAAATGTGTTAAAAGTCCTGGTCTCCCGTGACAGATACAATATGTATGATAAAACTAGTAGCAACATTCAAATATTAAAAGATACATTACAAGCTTGTATTAAAACAAAGGAATTATAATGCAAGTTATCATACATATTATATCTATCATTGAGAATATATGTTCATGTTGTGTGACTAGTCCAAAGCATGTTTTCGGCAGCTTTCTCCCCGTTGGTAGGATAGAAAAGCTGCAGGAAGAAGGCAAAAAGATCCATTCCACAGCTTCACATTTACTCAGGCGGCTGGATGGAAAATCCAGACCACAGTTTACAATGTGTCTAGTTCTCCCACTGCTCTCCTAATCACTAGCACAGGTATTAGAGCAGAGAGGGTTGCTTTTCAGTCTCTTCTTCTAGAGCGGGGTGGGGTGTCGCTGCTCCCCTGCATCCAGTTCGGGGAGGACGCCCCCTTCAAGTATCACAGTACAGAGGATTTGCCTGGACACTTGGGACCGAGTTCCCCACACGAACAGATAAGACAAACAAAATGTTATTGCTTTATCTAAAGACTGTATGCTGTATCTAGTGACCTAAATGAGAGGGTTTGTTTAAGCTGGGGAACCAGGTAGTTGGCCCAGCAGCAGTTAGAGAGGCTGATTATGTGTGTAGTTAGATCCTGAATGGGATAGGATTTTGTTTATTATGATTTGATTTGGTCTAAAAGTGGACAGTCTGTGAAATGTTATAACGGTGATATGAGAACCACTGAAGGTTCATGTCTGAGGGCCTCCCTGCCTACACCTGTTAAAGCTGCAAGTCCCTTTCTGGGATGAAAATAAAGAGGCAGAAGCCTGGAGTTAAACAACTAATGCTTTGTATAATCCGGTTATTCATATAATTAACCCTAGAAGACTGTCAGCACTACAAAAGAGGGGCGTTTGTCACAATGTTCATAGTTACACGAGGAATTATTCGATTTTATGGTTCCATGATGTGTGTTTCTTCCTGTTGACCAATCAGGTTTGGCCAATTTTGTCAAGTAATTGTCCGCATGCGCAGGGATATCTATTCCCTGATTGAGTCAGCCTAAGTGCAGACGAAACGGTTGGGCCATTGTGGCATCATGCAAACCTTGACACACTAACTGTAATGGGCAGGAGTCCCCACCGGTTACGAGGGAGCGGTCAGCGTTCTCCTTGACTGTCGGAGCTGCCGTGAAGTTTCACAAGCCTCTGGAGTATTTCGGAGCATTATTGAAGATTGGACTTGGGACCTGATCAGATGATGCTGTTACATCTTTTTTTTTTTAACTAAATTTTTTATTAGTTTTTAAAAGTATACAGTACAATACATTTCAGATACATTCATGTCGTGTGATTCTTTATTCCGGAGGGTTTATAAACGATACTAAGCTATGGCATAGAACTTCAACGTTGTGGTCCAACGGTGAGCGTTAGAGGGCATCGGACTGCCCGCAATCCGATAGTCAATAATACGGTACGGACCCCCCTCTAACCGGGGGGGGATCAGGTGCACATGCTCTGCCACCGATTCACGAACAGCCCAACGGCTAATCGGCCGACATACGACTCATCCAAACGAAGTTTACATCGCACGTAGACAACTACAAGGAGTTAGACAAACAAACGTGAAGACCCACAAACACTCAACAACGGACAGACAAACCGGTAGACAAACATGAACCAAGAGAAGAGAGGGGGGGGGGGGAAAGGGGGGTGGAGGTAGGGGGTAGGGATGGGTGCTAGTGAGCGTGAGTGAGTCTCAGTAGTTGTTACGCGGGCCTCTCTAGTTATGTTGCTGCTGAGTTTGGGCATCCGATGCAATAGCATGGGTGTAGCACACCTCTCCCAAGGAGAAGGGACTGGAAACTATCATAGCCAGATTGATGTTTTCTATCCCTGGATTGTTGTCTGTGCCAACCAAGGCTTCCAGACTTTTAGATAATTGTCGCCAGTGTCGTAACCAGACTCGTTAACTTTTCCATCTGGCAGATAAACCAATGCGATTACGAATTTTGGGATTGGTTGGTATGTCCGAGCTTTTCCATAGTGCTGCCAATCTCACACCGCGTTGCATTGCAAAGTGAGCAATAAGCTTTATTATGAGTTTAGAGAGACCCGCTAGTGGTTGTCATGAGAAACAGCCACGGATCCGGGGGGAAATAGTGAGATTAAACAGTCTCTGTATCCAAGTCAATTGTCTCCCAGAATGGGGAAATCCGCGGGCAAGACCACAGCATAGTAGCAGGTGCTTGACCTCCACACTGGCGTGGGCACAGCGGGGGGATCCCGCACGAACACTTGATAATTTGTGGGGTAAGTACCATGCATCAGGACCGTATATGCGTTCTCTTGAGGGTGGTAATATGGAAAACTTTGCGTGGCTAGAAAAATAGCAACCCAGTCTTCGTCTTCCAGACATTCTCCGATGTCTGTTCCCATTGTGATCTAAAGGGGGTATCTCGTGGGATTGATCGCTAGCACTGATAACTTGCTTGTTATAGCTGCGAGGGGAAGTCCCTTGTGGTGGTCTTTGCCAGACAGAGCTTTTCAAAGGATGTCAATGGGGGTACGGGGCAAATTTGTGATTGAAAAACACCCTCTGATCTGAGGTATCTAAAGAATTCTGAGTGGGGGATCCTTTTTCTATCTGACGTGATAAACATCTAACTTTTCTGTCAGTCCTTCCAGATTTTAATCCGATTATAACCTTTCTTTTTCAAATTGATTATAGTACCGACTGAAAGGCCCCGGCACAAAACTCTGAATTATTCCACAGGGGTGACATCATAGAGCGTGTCGTGTGAGGGATGCTTACATTTTTGTGGCCCTCCCAGTTGACAATGAGTTGGTCATTGAAGATAGCGGCATATTAGCGCCTTTTCGCGCCATTTTGGGGAGCCAGATTAGATTATGTAATTCTATAGGTTCACAGGCTGCCGCTCTCTAATTCGACCCATCTCTTAGATCTCGGGTCAGACTGCCATTGTACATTGGCTCAAACTGTGCCGCTTTGTAATATGATGCAGGCAGGGTACCGCTAGACCCCCAGCCAAGACGGTCTTTCATATTGATTTTGCTGACTCTTGGTTTACCTCCCCATATAAACTTGGAGATGTCGGATTGAAGTGAGTGCATGTCCTTCAATCTGAGTGGCACTGAGAGAGTTTGGAAGAGATATAAGATACGGGGAGTAAGTCATTTTGACACTATGGATTCTTCCTATCAGGAGATCCTTTAAGATGTCCACTTTTGTAAGTCTGATTTTAGGGTCGGATTAGGTGTGGGGTAATTTGCGTCATATATTTCTTTGACGTTTCTGATGATGTGGACACCCAGATATTTATAGAATTGTGTTGCCGTGAAATTTAAAGTTTAATTTAGTAATTTTTTATGGGTCTGGGGAGATTGACATTGAGAGCCTCAGACTTGGATTGATTTTGAAGCCGGAAATTTTAGAAAAACCGGTCTAGTAGGTCAAATAGGTTAGGGAGTGAAGTGAGGGGTTAGTGTCATCAAGAGGAGTCATCTGGTACAGGGCCGCTTTATGGGTTTGAGAGAGTATGCGTTTAACCTGAGATGTCAGGGTTTCCTCTGATTTTGCCGCCAGGGGTTCGATACAGAGGGCGAATAGGAGGGTGGTGATAGTGGGCAGCCCTGTCTCGTACCACTCCTAATTTGGAAGGGCCAAGAGGGGCAGCTGGTGTACAACCCTGGCGGTGGGTTAGAGTACAGCAATAAAATCGCATCACTCACCCGATCTCCAAAGCCAATGCCGCAAGCGTCTCCTTCAGATAGGCCAGTCTTCCTATCGAAAAGCTTTTCGGCGTCCAGACTTAACAACATACTTGAGTGGAGTCAGTAGTGGCCAAATCTATCAGATCTATAAATCGAAGGGTATATCTGCGGCTGTCGGCCCTTGATAAATCCAACCTGATCTGGATGTATAAGTCTGGGTAGGATAAAAATATTCATGGCTAGTAACTTAGCATACAGCTTGTATCTATTGATGTGATATGGGCCTATAACTTTTGCAATCTAGTGGGTCTTTCCCTGGTTTAAAATGATTGATATAGACGCCTGTAACATCTCTTTGGGGATGGGGGCTCCGCTAAAATAGGTGAATCTTGGAGCAACCTCGGGGCAAGCAGCTCGATAAATTTCTTGTAGTATAACCTGAGAAGGCGTCCGGCCCCGGTGCCTTCGAGGTTTAAGTTCCTTAATGGCCTGAGCCAACTCCTCATTGTTGAAGTCGGCATTTAGGGAGGCTCTTGTTGATTCCGTCAATCTCACCAGATTGGAGTTAGCCAGGAAAATCCTTAATTTACTGCTCGGGTTAGGATTAGTGCCACTTTCTCACCATTATTAGAGGTGTCTCATAGAAGGAGCCGAATTCATCTACTATTTTCTGGGGTTGGGATTGGGGTGGGGTACCAGATTTTAAGCGTAAAGCTTGGATGTTGTATTAGTTTGCCGGTCTTTCAGCATGCGGGCCAGCATCGTATCCGGCCTATTGCTTTTATATAAAATTTCCTCTTGACCAACATCAGTGAATTATCAGCCTGGAGGTCAGTAATATGTTAATTCAATTTTAGTGTCTTTTATCTTTGTAGGATGCAGATCTAGTTTCTTTTATGCTTGGTGGAGAGAGCCTGTAATTTTGTTTGGAGCGTGACAATTTTTGCCTCTCTCTCTTTTTTCGTCTAGCTGTGATATTTATGAGGGTACCTCGTGGAGAGTCGCTTTATGCGCCTCCCAGAGGACCAGATGTGAGGAGACAGAGCCGGCATTTACCTTGAAAAATTGGTCTATCTCATTACCCACTGTATCACAGATCTCTGGAATTTTTAGAATGGATTCATTTAGCTTCCAGTTCGTTCCTGGTCTACTGTTTGAATATTGTGCACCGGAGCTCTATGGGGCGTGGTCAGACCATGATATATCATGGATCTCCGCTTGGGCGACTTGGGGACCGGTGACAGGATACTGCGAAGTAATCGATCCTACTGTATGAGCCTGCGAGAAGAATGTGTAATTCCTATCTGCTGGATGTAGCTCTCTCCATAGTCTATTAGTTGGTTACATTTGAGACCTCTGTGTAGGGAAAGACCTGCTCCTTTATGTGAGGGTAACTCCACCTGATCTATCCATGTGAGGTTGTAGGATATATTAAAGTCTCCTGCTAAAACAACGCTTCCCTGCGCAACCGAGTTTAGGATTTTAAAGATTTTTCAGAAGAAGATTGCACTCCTTTCACAAGGGGCATATATACATGCGATTGTGATCTTTTGTCCCCTAATAGTACCTACTGTTTATATATTGCCCTCGTTATCTCGTTTGGTTAGTATTTAGTTAGTAGAATGGGATATATTACGGAATAGGATGGCAAACACCCGCTTTTTGACTTTCACAGAGGCAGAAAAAACCTGGGAAAAGTCTTTGTCAAGGTATTGGGGGGTATTAGTTTTACTGAAGTGTGTCTCCTGTGGAGCAACACATCAGCATTTTTCTTTTATAGTCAGTGAAGGCTAGTTTGCGTTTGGTGGGGTTTGTAAAGCCCTGCACATTGGTGGATATAAAAGTCAACGCCATTTATTACTGTGTGTGACTGGGTTGTCGCGCTATTTTGCTTGACTACCCGTAGAACCATGTGCAGGACCTGACGATCACTCACTTCAGGCGCAACCTTTTAGTTGGTAGTGAGAGGAGGGTAAGGAGGAAGTGGGAGGTGGCGGGGGGGGAGGGGGAGAGAGAGGGAAGGGGGGGAAAAAAGGGAGCACATGGGGGTACAACAAAGGGGATTGGGTTCAAAACATCTAACGACAAATATACTAGCGTTAAGAAAACAAATAGGAACTGAAGACAAGAGCCACTCTGGGAGCCCCCGGAAGTGGCCCTTGCGCCCAAGGGATGGGTCCTTTGGCCCAGACATGATGACGGGATCTCCCCTGCCGTGGGTCCTGGCTCCCTGTTTGCGACCCCTGTTCTGTAGGGATTGTAGCGGAGGACACAATAACACGCCGATCAGGGAACTGTCCCGCCGGGCATCCCTTTAAACAGTCAACAGTTAAATACAGTATAACTTATAGCTTTAGCAATAAAAACACTCAATCACATAACATCTACCAATGGGTTCTCCTTTAACTCCCTCTCTCCCTGCACCCCCTACTTTTGCCCTCTACGTGAATGTAGGTAGTAAGGAGTCCCGTGCCCCCTCAGAGGGTTCTATTGTGCGGTCTTCGTAGCTCCAATCTCGACCATTCTTGGAGGTGAAGAGTCTAGAGAACGGGCCAGCTAATTTTCAATACCATCATGCGTGAATGTCTACCTCTATAGGCAGGGTGATGGGCTCCCCCCGTTAAGTGCCTTGTGTTTGAAGTGTGGGTGGGGTAACTTTTAATATGTGGGTGATCTACACATATGCGACCACCAGCGGCCTCCAAGTGGCGGGAGGGAACGACTAGCGCACATGACGCTGACGATAGTCGACAGCATGAGACCCTTCTCCTTATGGTGGCTCATGTTCTCATGTGGGGACAAGCTGGAGACAGCCACCGATCCCCAACCTTCTGATGGTCCGGGCAAGTGTTGATTGTACACTTTCCCTCCCCTGTCCTCAGCCCGCTGCATCAGCATTCCCTGCCCCCCAGTCTGGCCCCCCTAATGTCATTAACCACCCCCCTGACGTCACTATCCCGCCCCCCCCTGACTCACTATCCCGCCCCCTCTGTTCCAGATGCGCCAGCAGCTCCGAGTGCGCCGCCCGGTGAGTCTATCCTCGGTCCGCCAGCTCGGTGACAACATCCTGGCTTTAAGGGGGGGTTTTGTGTGCCGGGTGAACCCTGCTACCGCCGTCATGGGCTCTGGTGACATCATCTGATGCGCCGCAGCTCGAGTGCCAACGTGAGTCTATCTACAGGGTCCCACCAGCTCGGCGACACATCGGCTTAGGGGGGGTTTGAGTGCCGGCGTGACCCTGCTACCGCCGTCATGGGCCCCAGTGACATCAGCTCCCAGGCACGTCGTGCTGGGTCTCTCTGCGCATGCGTCCCGCTCCAAAATCTCGCGAGAGCCAGTGACGTCACCGGGGCAGCCCGCGAAGAACAGGACTGCACCCGCACGCCTCAGGGAAGGAGTCAGGGGAAGATGGCCGCCCCGCCAAAAAAGGAGGAGAACCTGTGGGGGTGAAAATCCTCTTGAATCCCGTGGGGGGGTCAATGGTGGCCACGGATAGGCACTCTCGGCTAGGGCTTTCCACGAGTCTTGCTGGGGAGTTTGGGGGAGGAGTGTAGATGTTTATTGGGGTGGAGAGCGGGTTATGTAGAGCTCGGCGGCTCCTCTTCAACCCCAGCTACGGATCGTGAGCTCCAAGCTGCGTGCCATGAGGTGAGGGGGCCCTCTTTGGCAGCTACCAGGTGAGGGGACTTTGCGGGGAGCCAAGTACCTTACGAAGGAATCTCTTTCCATCCTCTGCATGTTTCGTGTGTGGCAACACCATTTTTCAGAACCAGAACTGCACATGGGAACAGCCACCTGTAGGCACCTCTTTATCCCGGAGAGCTCTAGTTATGGGGGCAATTGCCTTTCTTTTTGCCAGGGTAGCCGGGACAGATCTTGATATACTTGGAATTGAGGTGTGTTCAAACAATCCACTGTTTTCACTCTTGGCGAATCGGCATGTTTGTTCTTTTGTCCAGTAGCAGTGCTGAGGTCTTCCTTTAGTGCCTATGGCACCTGTCAGCATTAAGTCCCTTTCTGTCAGATCGGGAACAGATGCTCAGCCACTTAGTGCCGAAGTCCTCCGGATCTGTGACCATTCTGGCACCCCACGCAGGCGGACATTGCAGCGACGATCTGGTTCTCCCCATCCCAATCTTGTCCTCCAGGGATCTGATTTGATCTTTAAGGGTGGACACTTGCGTTTGTGTTGGATATGGCGCTGGTGTTTCTTTCTGCCTAGACTCCGGGTATCGGTACGTCCCCCAGAGCTCTGCCTTGAAGAACTTTTTCATGGAGGAGCAAAACTCCTTTATATCTTTCGGCGCATCACTGCCATATCGTCCTGCCTCTGCAGGGCTGTCCATATCAGGGTCTGCTGCTGGCAGCTGCACAGGGGAATCGGGAGTCCCGGCCTAGCTGTATCTTTACTTTTAAAAATATGTAGATACTGGCTGCGTTTTTCTGCGCAACACCTTGGTAGAAGCCATCCTGTAGGTTGATGTATGTTGAGCATGGGAACTCCATCCCTACTCTGATTGGCTCTAGTACCATGTGACAAGCTTTCAATGACGTCACATCCGTTCTCCCCCAAGCCTCTGTCACATGGTACCGTACCATGTGTGGGACGGCCATGTTTCTTTTAATGACGTCATCTTAAGGCAATTGAAGCAAAGCCATTTGATTGGCTGTGTGCTTTCATTGCCTTCAAGTGAAGTCATTTTTTTTTTTAATCGGCCAAACACATGGTTTTACGGCCAAAAATTAGGACCGTGGGAACCATGATGAAAATTGACGTCATAGGCTTTAAAAGCTATGTCGTCTCTTTTGAAGAGCAAGACGCCGAGGAGGAGGACCTCCGGAGAAGAAAGAAGACCAGGGCGTGGCAAGCAGATGGGAAGAAGACCCCGGAAGAAGTAGAAGAAAGAAGAATACAGATGAAGATGGATTAAAATAGAAAACCCGTGGATTGATTTGGATTTTAGTTTAATGGTATTTTTTTATGGTTTTTTTTATGGGTTCTGTGCCTGGTGGTTTTGTTCGTGAGTAACCAGTTCAACGGGAGTCGGTGGTTCCAAGTAATGGTAAGTGAACTAAAGAAAGTATTTAATTGAACTTGTTCATTTTTTTAAATGTATTTTTACATGTGTATTAATTTTTGTGGTATACATTTCTTGCCACAGTATGTATGTATGTAGTGATGTATGTCTAGAGAGATAATACATACAGGGTAGAAATGATGTGTTTTAAAAGCTTGATTTGATGTGTTTTAAATTTATTTGACTATGCAGCTATGCTTAAATGTGTGTTTAAATTATTTTAAAATTAGATAGCTGTAATGGTTGTATTCTATGTTGTACTTGAGGTCAGGGTTAGCCTTTGGTTTTCAATTTTGTATGCTGTTGTGGTACTTATATTTTTTTCAGGCTAAATTGTTAAGTTCCAGGCTTGAATTAGTTAATTGTTTAATTGTTAGTGATGGAATGTAAATTGTGTAGGGATGTCATTATGACTGCTAATTGATTTATATTTAATGGATTGTTTAAAATAGTATACTTGTTGGAGGTTCTGTAGTTTGCTTGCAATGTTATTGTTAACATTCATTTGCAGAATGTATATGGTGCTTAGATTGTATGGATCATATAACAATGTAAAGCAATGTGTTGATTGTCATTGAGGTTTTGATTGGCATTGATGTTTTTGATTGTAAGATCTGTTAGGATTATGAAAGGAAATTAATTTTATTTTAGTGTGTGTCTTATAGAGAAGTGTTATTTGAGTACAGCATGTTTTTGATAACCCTTCTACATTATTTGTATATTGGTTCATCATGGTGTGTGTATATATAATATATATATATATATTATATATATATAATATATATAGATATATATATATATATAATATTATTTTGCATGATGAAGCCAATGTACAAATTCATGGGGGAAGGGTGGGTATCGGGCCGGGTGTGGCTTAACCCCTAATTACCGTTGCGGTGTTATTATCGATAAGGTGTTTAAGGGGTTAATGATATCTGAATGTAATTGCAATGTATTTGGCTTTGTATTGGCTATGTTTTTGTGGGCAAGACAATGATGGTGCTGTCGACGGAGACTTTATTGATGAGGTCAGTAGTTCTTATTTATGTGGTATGCTAGTTAATGTTCTTAATAATGGGCAAATAACTATTATCCCTATTTGGATAATAGTTATTTTGCACATTATTGTACTGTAGGTGTTGGGGGGGGTGGGGGGATGTATGTATTGAATGTATAGGCCAGGTTTATTTTTTTTACATTCAGGGTTTGTTCCGTGGTTCTGCGTGAGACCTATGGAGACCACCTGTGGTCTCCTCGGGTATCTCACGGGTATCAGGCTGGTGGTTCCACGGTTAACACATGCTGGGATGAAGCGGTGGCCTCACATCTGTGGGGGCACCGTGGACCCGTAGTCTGCGGGGATAAAGCGGTGGTCCCTCATCCGTGGGGGCACCGCCGACCCATAGGTGCGGGGATGAAGCAGTGGTCCCACATCCGTGGGGGCACCGCGGACCCATAGTGAGCACTCGTGAGTTCCCCAGACCCCCATGGGAACCACCCGAGGCCCCGCAGACACCTGTGGGTCTTACCCGGGGCTCCCAGACATCATTGGGCCTACCGTGGGGACCCAATTGTGGCCCACGGTGCCCAAGGAGACCACCTGGGGGCCATGGCGCTTGGCGGGACCCACAAACAGGCCTCCAGAACCTGTTTGAAAAGGGCTGCTGGTACCCTGTAGGTCTGTCAGGTGCCCCACCAGCCCACCGGGGACTCGCGTGGGGCTGCATTATGAACCCTGTTTGTAAAAGGATAAATCTTGTAATTATGGAGGGGCACAGGGGGTGGGTAATGTATTTAATAAATAGAATGAAGTTTATTGTGGGTCACTATATTGTTTTTATTGTGGGTACTGGGGGGGGGTTCCCCAACGGTATGTGGGTAGGCCTCCCTTGTGGGTAGTGGGTGAGGGTGGTTAGGCCTCACGGGGTGGGGGGCCAGTGTGGGAGGGTATGTAGGCGTCCGAGTGGTGGGTGAGGGTGGGTTAACCCCTTAATGACTGTAGCGGTTAATAACCACTATGGTGATTAAGGGGTTAGGGGACATTACTTTGGATGTTTTCAGCAGCGGAGGGGACATGGGCAGGATGAAGATGAGGATGGCCTTCATCGTGGCAACCGGTAATGGGTAAGTGCTATATGTATTTAATGTATTTATTGTTGTTTATGTATTTTAAATACACAGGGGGTGTATGTTGTTTATTGCAATGTTTATTGGGGGCAATTGTCCCCAATAAACATGCAATTCTGCCTTAACCCTTCATTGCCTTAGCGGCTATACGCTATGGTAATGAAGCAGCATTTCTGTATTTTAATAATATTGTGCGGGAGCAGGGGGTCCCCTGAGCTGAACCGCATTGATTTGTGGCTCAGAGACCCCCTGCTCACAGTACACTATTATTAAAAATACACTCATGCTGCTTTGTTACCGTAGCACATAGCCGCAAAGGTAAGGAACGAGTGTTTATTGATATGTGTGTTTTACTGATCGTGTACATGTGCAGAGGGTCTCCGGAACTGAACAGCTTTGGTTTTAGGTCCGGGGACCCCCTGCTTCCCGAGATACAGGCCCCGTTAGGGGGTGCCGGTATCCCTCTGCTTTGTTTACATTCTGCGGTCACATGATCGGGACCTTTAAATGCAGAGGGATACCGGCACCTCATAAAGGGGCCTGTATCTCGGGAAGCAGGGGGTCCCCGGACCTGAAACCAATGCGGTTCAGCTCCAGAGACCCCCTGCACATCTACACTATGAATAAAAATGTATTTTACATAATTTATAATGTGCCGATGTTTGCGCAGAGAGAGCAGCGGATCTCTCTCTGCTGCAAACACAACTCGCCAGGGGACGGCTTCTCGGCAGTTTCTCGCCAGGCAGCCGTCTCGCCACTGGTTACTAGCCATTTTATCAAATGGTGGTGGCGCATTCATTCGCCAGGGATTCGGCCCTTCCTGCATACAGCGACGTTAAGACGCCATAAACCTGGCGAATTGAAACCCTGGCGAATGCAATTTTTCGGACCTTTCTGCATAGGCCCCTGTGTGTGTATTTCCACCCATGTATGATTCCAATTTTGTATGCGTCTGCTATGATGTTCACATGCCATCTTGTTAATGAGTTTCTACACTCACTACTACATGACTGGCCGGTCCTAGTGTTCAGAGGCTAACCATTTGCCTCCACACTACAGGTTCTGCATTTGTTTTGATTGTTGGGCTATTTCTGTTTGTTTCATACTTAGCTTTCACATGGTTTTTTCAGCTTAGTCTCTAATTTACTTTCAATAGTTTTGACTTCATATTGCTGACTCCAGTGTTTATCTTAGTTTTGTCATCAGTGTTTTAGATTAGACAGCTTTGGGGACACTGTGGATCCTCTGTATATGTTTAATGTGTATAATAAATTTTGATACTTTTGTACGTTAGAGTGCTATCATGGGATCTTTTCTTTCTTTGTTTCTGTTTTCACATATTCTATATCCCTAGCACCGCCAGTAGTGTTGACTCTGTACACTTTACGTTACTGGTTTTAGCACTTTTTATTTATGGTCTGTTGCAGGCATTTTTTGTGTTTCATATATATATATATATATTAATATATTAAATATCTACAGTATATCGGAATTTTGATATTATTCAAGTATCATCCTCAATTGTATTGTATTGTATGTTTTTATTTATATAGCGCCATTAATGTACATAGCGCTTCACAGTAGTAATACATGTGGTAATCAAATAAATAACAGATAATATAAATAACAGGTCATGGGAATAAGTGCCACAGACATAAAAGTAACATTAAGGAAAAAGGAGTCCCTGCTCCGAGGAGCTTACAATCTAATTGGTAGGTACAGAGACAGTAGGAGGGAGTTCTGGTAAGTACGTCTGCAGGGGGCCAAGCTTTATGTATCATGTGTTCAGAATATCCACAGTGCTATTCATATGCTTCTTTAAGCAAGTGTGTCTTAAGGTGGGTCTTAAAGGTGGATAGAGAGGGTGCTGGTCGGGTATTGAGGTGCAGGGCAGTAAGTGAGAAAGGTTTAAGGCGGGAGAGGGCTTTAGATACAAAGGGGGTAGAAAGAAGACATCCTTGCGAGGAACGCAAGAGTCGGGATGGTGCATAACGAGAAATTAGGGCTGAGATGTAAGGAGGAGCAGAAGAGTGTAAAGCTTTAAAAGTGAGGAGGAAAATTGAGTGCGAGATGCGGGATTTGATCGGAAGCCAGGAGAGGGATTTCAGGAGGGGAGATGCGGAGACAGATTTAGGAAAGACTAGAGTGATTCTGGCAGCAGCGTTTAGGATAGATTGTAGGGGAGACAAGTGAGAGGCAGGAAGGCCGGACAGCAGGAGGTTACAGTAATCAAGACGGGAGAGAATGAGGGCCTGAGTCAGAGTTTTAGCAGTCAAGCAACAGAGAAACGGGCGTATCTTAGTGATATTGCGAAGGAAAAAGCGACAGGTTTTAGAAACGTTCTGAATGTGAGAGGAGAATGTGCGAGATGCGTCGAGTGTGACCCCTAAGCCGCGTGCTTGGGCTACTGGGTGAATGATCGTACTTCCAACAGTAATGTGGAAGGAGGAAATACTGCTGCGACACACTTTATTCGAGCAAATGCCCAGTTTGTACCTGGCAGATACCTGGAATGCGCCGCTCCTCACCTCTGACAAGCCCCGTTGCGTTTGCCTTCCCAGCCATGGTTCATGCCTGGCTGACGGGCGGCTGATCTGTTAAATGATAATGATTAGGATTTAATAGGCTGCAATGCTTCGCGTGTCCACCAGATGGCATAAATTCATGAATTGTAATGCAGTATATATATATATATACTGTGCAGTATTGCAGCCAGCGGGAATAAAATGCTTCAATCCCTGCCTGGAAAATAACGCAATGCACTCGGGCAGAAAACAGTCACAAACCTCAATACACCCGAGTATACACGAATTCGGGGGACTAGCCGAGCTCGAATAAAGTGTGTCGCCAGTGTAGGGCCAGGTTTGGGAGGAAGTATGAGGAGCTCTGTTTTTGCCATGTTGAGTTTAAGCCGGCGGAGGGCCATCCAGGATGATATAGCAGAGAGACATTCAGAAACTTTGGTTTGTACAGCAGGTGTAAGGTCGGGTGTTGAAAAGTAAATTTGTATGTCGTCAGCATAGAGGTGATATTTAAACCCAAGTGATGTTATTAGGTCCCCTAGAGAGAGAGTGTCCAGAGAAAAGAGAAGAGGTCCCAAGACAGAGCCCTGGGGTACCCCCCACAGAGAGATCAATAGAGGAGGAGGAGGTGTTAGCAGAAGAGACACTGAAAGTACGATGGGAGAGGTAAGAGGAGATCCAGGATAGAGCTTTGTTACGAATACCAAGAGTATGGAGAATGTGAAGGAGAAGAGGGTGGTCCACGGTGTCAAATGCGGCAGAGAGGTCGAGTACTATGAGCAGAGTGTAATGACCTCTGTCTTTGGCAGCATGGAGGTCATCCGTTATTTTAGTGAGGGCTGTTTCCGTGGAGTGAGCAGTGCGGAAGCCAGATTGTACAGCGTCTAGGAGAGAATAGGTGTTGAGAAAATGTAGCAAGCGAGAGAATACAAGACGTTCAAGGAGTTTGGAGGCAAAAGGCATGAGGGAGACAGGTCGATAGTTAGAAAGACAGGTAGGGTCAAGCTTGCTGTTTTTGAGTAATAGTATAACTGTTGCATGTTTGAAGGAGGATGGGAAGGTACCAGAGTAGAGGGAGGAGTTAAAAATGTGTGTGAGGGTAGGGATTATAGTAGGACCAAGAGGTTTTAGGAGATGGGAGGGAATTGGGTCCAGAGAGCAAGTGGTAGAGGGGGAAGAGGAGATCAACAGTGACACATCCTCCTCTGAGACAGTGGAAAAAGAGTCAAGGAATGCAGGAGGAGAGTTAGAAAGAGGTGTAGGATGGGAGGAAGAAACAGAGGGGATGTTCTGACGTTTGGATTCCACCTTTTCTTTAAAATAGTCAGCAAAGTCCTGGGCGGAGATGGAGGAAGAAGAGTCAGCTGAGGGTGGTTTGAGTAGATCATCAAAGACAGAGAAGAGTCGGCGTGGGTTAGACTTGTGCTTGTTGATTAGAGAAGAAAAGTAGGCTTGTTTAGCTTGCGAGAGGGCAGAGTTGAAACATAATAGCATAAATTTGTAGTGAAGAAAGTCTGCAAGAGTATGAAATTTCCTCCAGAGGCGTTCAGAGGAACGAGTGGAGGAACGCAGCTTGCGCGTGTGGGAATTTAGCCAGGGTCTGGGATTAGAAGGGCGAGGATGGGGAGGCGCATGCGCGGCGGCTAGGTGTATGGACGCTTGAGTAAAGAGCTGCGTCCCAGCCGGCACTTACCGCTAATGTAATAGACACTTTTGTTAAGCAAAAAACAAAGACGACAGGGGATCCAGAGTCCGGAGGTGCCCAGGATGCCAACGAGAGCTCAATCTCGTAAAAGAGCCCCGGTATTGACAGACTACTTCCAGAGAGGAGACTCGGCGCGAGCGGGTGACACTGACACAGCTATACAAATGGCGGGCTCAGACTCGTAGAGTGAAAGTATCGGGAGCAGAGCCGCGAGCAGAGCGGGTAGAGCGGGGAACCGAGAGCAGGAATGGGTCACAAGAAGTGACATGCGAGAGTTTTGTTCCGAGATGAAAACCTTCTTTCAGAAGGAACTGTGGGAACTTAGGATGATGTTGACAGCCTGAGAGACAGGACCAATACATTGGAAACTAAGATGGACACTACTATTAGAGCACTACAGAAGAATGAGAGAGCTACTGCACAGTTGCACACAATGATCTCTGACATAAGTGATAGGCAAGAGGACGCGGAGAATCGCGATAGGCGAAATAACATCCACCTGCGGGGGGTGCCGGAGTCCATAACAGATCCGGAGGAGTTTGCCTCCAAATGGATGGCGCATATTCTGCCTGACAGATCTGAGGCAGAGTTACACTATGATAAATGTCACAGGGCACTTCGCTCCAAACCTCAAGCTGGGGACCCCCCAAGAGACATAGTTATCTGGCTGCATTACTTTAAAATTAAAGAAAGTATATGCCAAATTGCCAGCGCCTCAAAACACCTGGAATTTGAGGGAATAAACTTCAGGTGTTCCATGATCTTGCCCCTGCCACCCTATCCAAAAGAAGGGCAATGATGTCAGTGACCAAGACCTTAAGAGAAAATGGGGTCCAGTATAGGTGGCTGCAATCACAATGCGACACGCAGGGGAAGGCACTTCATTTCTGAAAAAAATTGGCTTACCTGCTTCTCCTTCAAGCCCAGCTCAGCAGCCTTCAACAGAAGAACCTGCTCTGGAGGCGTCCTGGCTGCAAATGGAGTCACCAGGGCGCAAAAATAAGGCTTAACCAGTTTACAAGTGTCAATTATCCCCAATTAAGGAATTAAATGAGCCAGACCCAGTTTTGTAAGTTGGAGGCAGTTTGATGTCTCCTCGTTCATTGCGGCATAGTACCTCTGGTGGCGGGAAGAAGAACTGCGGCCATCTTGGCTCCAGTCGGCAGAGAAGAACGCTCCTGGTAGCGGGAAAGGGAACAGCGGACATCTTCATCCAGGCCGAGTGAGCAGCGGAGAGGGACCTCTGGTGGCAGGAAGAGCTAATACCAGCTTAGAGGGTCCGGATGGCTCTGCAGCTGAAGATGATGGCTCAGGAAGGAGATGGCAGGAGAGGGGCCTCCCAGTAGTCAGATCGGCCCGAGGACATATCCGGACGGCTAACACAAACTGGCCGAAGAAGTGAAGGAGGGAGAGGGTGGTGGGGACCGGGAGAGGGGGGTGAGAGGTGGGGAAGGAGGGGGAGGGGAGTAGCATCATGGGTCGGGAGAGGAGTTGGAGGTTAAGGGACTAGGGTCTAGGAAGGGAGAGGAGGATAAAGGGGCAAAGGGTGAGGGGTCGGACTTGGAGGGGCCCTAATGGAGGACGGGGGGGTTGAATAGGGTGGTGGGGTAAGGGCAAATATTGAAAGCCAGATTAGGAGTATGGAGAGGCCCAGAATATTGGAAGCCACAGCAGACGCTGGAGGAGGACAGAGGGTGGCATAAGAGGTGTATGGGGGAAGAGATTGGTGGGGAGCTCCGATGAGAGGGGGGTGCAGACGTTTTGAAGGCAAAAAGCGGGGGGGACTAGTAGGCTGGAAGGAAGAGGAAGCATACCCTGGAGCCATGATGGGAGACAGGGCAGGTGAGAGAGGTGGTATTTAAAAAAAAGGGACAAGGAAGCCGTATTAGGATAGGCAAGAGGGCATAGTTTAAGGTCACCAGTTTTCATATTGTCTGAATAAACTTTTGTTTCCACATACGCAGCACCCCTCCGGGATATACCTGGGGATTCAGAAATCAGCGGGGGAGGGGGATGGGGGTAAGCAGTCGACAGCATGAAGGAACGGAAAGGTCACATCGATGGGTTCCGGCTGGGCAATTAGTGGACCTATTTTGATCTTGGAGGCGATCCGTAGCTTAACAGCTCTGCAGCCGTGACGTCACATTCTCCGACGGGCGCAAGGAAGGGAGTTCCAACTCTGGATTTCGAGCAGTGGAAGCCAGCTGAACCCAAGGGAGGTGGTGAGCAGCACGGCGAACCTTCAATTTCACAATTTGAGTGATACATGCTTATTTTATATTGGCACATTGTAAGTGCGCATTTTTATACCGTTTTTTACATAAAGAAATTTATATCAGTCTGATCGTACTATGTACTATGTAGTTCTCTCTCTCATCCTACATATATTATACTTCATCGCTGACTGAGCCTTTGAGGGGGATCCTGACCATACTATTCCATATGGGTAGCAGCCCTATTTGCAAACTGCTTTATATTCACTGATATCCTGTGAGTAGACAAGACATACGAGCCAAGAAACCATCACATGCTTTATGAATCAATTTCCCATACATCTGCATTTATTTGTGTGTTTTCTGTTTTCTTTTTCCCTATATGCTGCCCCTGGATTGTTTGAGAAATTGCCTTACACCTTGGAACCCGTGAAACAGGTCCCACCAGAGGGTTTGAGCTGGGTTTTAAGATTTAAACTATCTTCACTGTATATCACTGAATTTATTATTATTTTACACTTTCATTTAAGTTGTTCGCGCACTTTTTCACTATTTATTGGGTGAGTATAATCTCCCATAATGCTAAGGGACTAAATAGTTTGGGTAAACGAAGGGTTGTACTGGAAGACTACAAGCGAAGGCGGGCAGATGTAGTGCTAATTCAGAAGACCCATTTTAGCGCGAGAAGTGCTCCAAAATATTGGGATAAAATTTTTAAAACGTTTCACCCGCAAAGGAGAAAAAAAGAGGGGTAGCAATCCTGATCCATAATAAAATTCCCTTCATTGAAGATACAGTAACAAAAGACAGGGATGGCAGATACTTACAGGCTCAACCATACAGGCTCAACCGCTTACGCTGGCCACAATTTACGCCCCATGTGAACAAGACCCCGCATTTTTTAGATCGTTTTTTCAAACGCTGAACAAGGTTGCAAAAGGGGACATTATATTAGCGGGGGACTTCAATGTAGCAGTGAACCCAAGACTGGATAGGACAGGTACCTTCAAACCAAACAGTAGGGGAATTATTAATGCCCTGAGCAAGGGACTATCTGATAACCAGCTTGTGGATATCTGGAGGGAGATGCACCCGCTAGAGAGAGATTATACTTTTTTTTCTCACCCCCACGCAACGTATAGCAGAATCGATTACTTCTTTGTATCTAGCAGACTGGTCCCGAAGATCTCCCATACAGGTTTCCATGATATTTCATGGTCAGATCACGCACAAAGATTCCTAGACAGACCTGGAGCAAATTGGAAACTCAATGAGGCTTTACTAAAAATTCCGGAAATGGAACAATTGATAGGCAAAGAAATAGACCAGTTTTTTCAGTTAAATAATAGCAGTGTTGATTCTCATTTGACTCTGTGGGAGGCACATAACACAACCTTGAGAGGGACACTAATTAATTTGGCAGCTAGGCGAAAAAGAGAAAGAAATTAAAAAATACTAATTCTACAATCCAAATTGAAAGATCAATTAACCAGGCATAAAAAAGATCCCAACTCTGCCCTCCTCAAAGATATTCGGGACACTAGAATTAAACTTAATTTGACTCTATCCTCCCAGGCAGACAATTCATTGAGTTGGTCAAAGAGGCTATTTTACGAAAAAGCAAACAAACAAACAAGGTATCTACCTTGCAGGCTAACAAACTTAGGAATAGGCGACCAATTTACAATATCCAGGGGATAAGACTGAAAACAGGAGTCACTACGGCCAACCCAAAATCAATAGTGGAGGAATTCAAGAGCTTTTATGAGGAACTTTATAATGGAGAAAAAGTGGCACATAATGATAGGACAAAAAGAGCTCTGAGGGATTTCCTGATGAGCTCGGCACTACCAAGACTGAAGGGTTCGGAGAGGGAGATATTGGGAGCAAATTTTACCTTAGAAGAACTCACCCAAGTCGTTAAAGATCTAAAACCATCAAAGGCTCTGGGGCCGGACGGTTTTTCTAATCTCTATTACAAGAAATATATTACGTTTTTGGCTCCTTGCCTCCTTCGGATGTTCAACGCGGTACTGGAAGGGGCCGCGTTCCCGGAACTGATGCTCAAAGCGTCCATCTCAGTAATTCACAAATCTGGCAAAGACCCACTCGATTGTAAAAGCTATAGGCCCATTTCACTAATAAATACCGATATTAAGATACATGCCAAACTATTGGCCAATAGACTAAGTCATATCCTGCCCAGACTCATACACCCAGATCAAGTCGGATTTATTAAGGGTCGCCAAGCTGCAGATAACACACGACAAATCATTGATCTGATAGATATAGCCAATATACACAAGATTCCAGTTATGGTGTTGAGTCTGGATGCAGAAAAAGCCTTTGACAGGATTGACTGGCCATACTTAAAAGCCACGCTTGGAGCTTTTGGTTTCGGGGAACGCGTGAGTAACGCGATTATGTCCTTATATCGGGGGCCCGGCAGCAAAGGTGGTACACCAAGGTTTCCTGTCAGAGCTATTTCAAATTAAGAGTGGCACGAGACAGGGATGCCCGTTATCGCCCCTCCTCTTTGCGCTTTGCATGGAACCATTAGTAGCTCAGATTAGGAATAATCCAAACATTATGGGGATCGAGGTTGGCACGCAGTCGCATAAAGTGGCTTTGTATGCAGAAGACGTGTTGATGACGATCTCCAATCCCCTTACATCTCTACCGAACCTCTTCAAGTTGCTAGGGAAATTTCATAAAATATCAGGCTTTAAGATTAACCAATCTAAGTCTGAAGCTCTGAATGTAAGCCTCCCGAAGGAAATGGAAAAGTTGATCCAGATTAACTTCAATTTTAATTGGCAAATCAAAGAGGTAAAATACTTAGGGGTGCGTACATCTAAAAACTACAAAGACCTCTATCAAGCAAATTATCCCAACTTGATCCGTGCCCTGAAAGAGGACATTAGGAAATGGTCGACCTATAGAATCTCATGGCTAGGAAGGATATATAGTGTCAATATGAACCTACTCCCACGCATTCTCTATTTATTTCAGACGCTACCGGTGCCACTCAGACTGAAGGACATACTCTCACTTCAGTCTGCTATAACCAAATTCATATGGGGAGGTAAAAAATCGAGAGTAAAGGGTATGATTTTAAAGAAACCACCATTGGCAGGGGGGCTGGCGGTACCTTTTTTGTTGTCCTATTATAAAGCGGCGCAATTATGCCAAATTTCCCAATGGCACACGGACCCGGAAGTGAAATGATGGGTAGCATTGGAGAGTGAAGTCTGCTCCCCATTGGAGTTGAGAAACTTTATCTGGTTACCCAAAACAGCAATTAGGCTGATAAGCAAGCCATTGGCCTCAATGACTAATTCACTGTCTGTTTGGGAGTCCACCAAATTTAAATGTGACCTCACCACTAGGGGCTCATTGATGACACCCCTGTGGGGCAACCCATACTTTGTTCCAGGACTGAGTAGAGCGGAATTTATAATTTGGAAACCAAATGGAATGCATAGGCTTAGAGACCTGGAGGGGAGAAAAGCAATCAAAACATTTGATCAAATTAGATCTGATAAAAAATTTCCACCCCAGGAAGGGTTTAGATACCTTCAAAGTCGTACATTTTATAATAAAATGTCCCCAAGGCCCCAATTAACCACATTTCAAAAGCTCTGTCTTGTTGAGACCGATACTAGTGGACCCACATCGCAATTGTACAGAGAAGTGATCGGTTCAGGGGAAAAAGTTAGTCAAAAACTGGGCTATATGGCGCAGTGGGAACTAGAGCTGGGTGAGGTCCTAGACGAGGAGGAATGGTCAAAGATAGTGACGGCAGTAGCTAAGAGCTCGATCTGCACCACATTGAGGGAGAACGCATATAAGGTTTTACTGCGCTGGTATCTCACCCCCATGAAATTATCGAAATTTGTCCCGGGATATTTCCCACTGTGCCCTAAACAGTGTGGAGAATCAGCTGACCTGTTACATATGCTGTGGTCTTGCCCGCAAATTAGCCCTTTGTGGCAGACAATTAGAGATTGGCTTCAGAGGATCTTTAGCCTCCCAATTCCCTTGGACCCGTGGCTGTTCCATCTGAATAGACCAACGCCGGTTCTAAGCAAACCAGGTAACAAATTAGTTGCTCACTTTGCAACAGCGACGCGATGCGAGATCGCAGCATTATGGAAACAACCCGAAATTCCACCAATTCCCAAGATCAGGAACAGAATTTGGTTTGTGTGCCAGATGGAAAAATTGACGAGTTTAGTCAATGACACTGGCGAAAATTTTCTAAAAACCTGGACGCCTTGGCTGGCCCAGACGGACATCCCGGGGGTTAGGAGAGATACAATTTGGCTCTGATACTTGCAGGTGCGTTCTCCCTTGAGCGGGGCACGAATGGAGCAATATAGATGGCGAGATGGAGGTTGGAGGCATTCCTCTGGAGAGGTCGACCGAATAAGACTATAAACATTGGGACAGATGGAGAAGTAGCTAAAGGAGCCAGAGATGGACCTGTGTCGGGGGACAGACCCGCGCCACAACCCCCCTCCCCCCGCCTCTCCCCTCCCACCTGTCTTCCCCTTCACCCCTTTCCAACACTCTTTGGTATTTGGTGTTTGTAACTTAATATTTGTACAACTTCATTGTGGAAAATATATTGGATGTCATATATGTACCTGTATTACCTAAAACCAATAAAATCAAAGTTATAAAAAAAAAAGAAGGGCGAGGATGGCAGAGAGAAAGCAGGGCATGTAGATCAAGAGAGGAGGATAAGGCAGAGTTGTAGTTGCTGACCAGGTTGTCGGGGTCTGTAGCAGAGCTGAGAGAGGAGAGGGAGGAGCGTAAAGTGGAATCAAAGTCTGGTACAGTAGGTGAATAGAGCGCAGGTTTCTGCAGAACCGGGGGGTAGATGGAGGTGGAGAAGGGGAGAAGCGAGATAGAGAGAATGAGATGAGGTGATGGTCAGAGAGAGGAAAAGGGGAAATGCAGAAATCGGAGAGAGAGAAGTTTTTAGTGAAAACCAGGTCTAGGTAGTGGCCATCCTTGTGGGTGCTGGCTGCAGTGGGTGCTGGCTGTTGAAGGCCAAAAGAAGAGGTTAGAGAGAGAAAGCGGGAAACCCAAGGGAGAGAGGGGTCATCAATGTGGTAATTGAAGTCCCCAAGGAGAAGAACAGGAGAGGCTGAGGAGAGAAAGAAAGAGAGCCAGGATTCAAAGTGAGAGAGAAAGGCAGAAGGGGGATGAGTAGAGCTAGGTAGGCGATAGATGACTGATACGTGGACAGGGAGAGGAGAGATGATATGGACAGTGTGAGCCTCAAAGGAAGGAAAAGCAAGAGAGGGAGGAATAGGAAGGGTTCAGTAACGGCAGAGAGAGGAGAGCAGGAACCCCAAACCTCCACCCCTGCCATCAGGGCGTGGAGTGTGGGAGAAAGAAAGGCCACCATAAGAGAGGGCAGCTTCCAGAGCAGAGTCAGACTGAGTGAGCCAGGTCTCAGTTATAGCAAATAGGAGCAGAGAGTGAGAGAGAAAGAAGTCATGCACAGAGAGGAACTTGTTAGCAAGGGAGCGAGCATTCCAAAGGGCACATGAGAAAGGGAGAGAGGAGGGAGGGTGACAGGGGGTGGGTATGAGGTTAGAGGGGTTAACACCAGAAAGAGTAGAGGTTGCATTTGGCAGGCGAGGACGAGAGCATACAGAAATAAGGCAGGGACCAGGATTGGGAGAGATGTCCCCAGAAGCAAGGAGGAGAAGCATGGAAAGAAAGAGAATGTGTGAGGAGGATTTGTAGGGGTGTGATTTAGTGCAGGGGGTATAGCTGTGTAGTGTCAGAGGGCGCTGGTAAGAAAGGAGTTCATGTGAACTGAGAAGTGGGGAAGGAAGGAGTGATGGAGATATATGAATAGAGTTAGAGACATAAGGAGGCTGGTAGAAAGAAGTGCATAAATTGAGAAGAAGTGAGATCACAGCAAATATAAACTGTAAAGGCAGCATCACAGCCATAGTAAAGTGCTGAGATGTGCAGTCTGGTATAGATGATATCCTCCTTTCCAGCGTAGTTCAAATGCAGGAATGGGCCATTAGGGGTTGTCCACTTCCTCACTTCTTTTGAACTTCCTTTTAAACTTCATCTACTTACAATGGGCTACTTGGAGATGGGCTGCAGGCCTTCCTTTTAAACTTCATCTACTTACAATGGGCTACTTGGAGATGGGCTGCAGGCCTTCCTTTTAAACTTCATCTACTTACAATGGGCTACTTGGAGATGGGCTGCAGGCAGCATAAAGCTGTTCTATCTGGGATTATATGGGCCTAGCAAGTCACCTGACAGTTAGGTTCTGTCTGCTTAATTAGCACATCTGAGGCACATTCAAACAGATGTTTTTTTCTACCTAGATGGGTGTTCCCTGCCTAGGTGTCAAAGCTTAATTCAATTAGGGATTCAAAGATGGATTTTACCTAGCATATACTATAATACACACAGCAAATGGTTGAATGAAGCAGGATTCAAAGATGGATTTTACCTCAATGCAATCTCAGTGGATATATAGCAATATATTCATTAAAGCACAATTAGCATTATTATTCGTTAAGAACAAGCTATGTGATGACCATTAATAATGGCTCCTGCAGTTTTATTAAATATACCCCCAGCATGAAAAATACATTGTTACTTAGTTGACTGGTTTCTACCCTAACCCTCTTCTGCTTAATGTTCACAGAGACTGCAGACATGGCTCCACCAAATAGCAAGAGAACCATTGAAGAGGCACAGCCGTCCATTACTGACCAAAGTCTGCTGGCCAAGCAGGTCCCGTTCTATCAGAAATTGCTGCAGAAAGTATTTAATACTAAAATTCAGAAGAAAGATTTGATTGCAACTTCCACAGTATTTACCATGACTACAAATTCTGAATCGATTGTCCAGGAGGTTGTACCATATACTGGTTTACATAAATTTGTGGGCATGTTTGGGACGTACAAACATGAATCAGCAACAGAAAAAGAAAGAAGAAAAGATGATTCATTTCCAATGGCCGAAGCTGTAACAATCAGAAGGAATGAGGGAGAGGTGCCAACTCATGAAAAATCCTTCGTCACAAAGCGAAAAATTAAAAACAAGAGTAAAGTTACTCACGTTGCCCCTCACAAAACCACCAGCGCTCCTAAGATAAGAACTACAAGAGCTATAACTAGAGCCGCTCATAAGATAAGCACTGGCAGAGCTGCAACTGGAGCAGATAAGAAGATAAGGCATGTGAGAGCTGTAACAGGAGCTATGAAGATAAGCAATGCCAGAGCCGTAACTGCAGCTAAGAAGATAAGCAGTGCCAGAACTGCAACTTCAGCTGATAAAAAGATAAGCACTGTCAGAGCTGCAACTACAGCTGATAAGAAGATAAGCACAGCCAGAACTGCAAATGGAGCTGCTAAGAAGGTAAGCACTGCCAGAGCTGAAACTGGAGCTGATAAGAAGATGATCACTACAAGAGCTGTAACTGGAGATGACAAGATAAGCCCTGCCAGAGCTGGAACTGGAGATAATAAAATAAGCACTGCCAGAGCTGTACATGGCGCTGAAAAGAAGATAAGCACTGTGAGAGCTGTAACAGAAGATAATGAGAAGATAAGCCCTGCCAGAGATTTAACTGTGGCTGATAAGAAGATAAGCACTACCAGAACTGCAACTGGAGCTGATAAGAAGATAAGCACTGTCAACGCTGTAACTGGAGCTGATATGAAGATAATCACTACAAGAGCTGTAACTGGAGTTCATAATAAGATAAGCACTGCCAGAGCTGTAGCTGGAGCTGATAAGAAATTAATCACTGTCAGAGCTATAACTGGAGCTGATAAGAAGATAATCCATACAAGAGCTGTAACTGGAGATGATAAGATAAACACTTCCAGAGCT
>WSYH01001716.1:85926-100121 GCA_036426205.1 Ascaphus truei
CTGACACGATGATGAGACGTATAAGCACTGCCAGAGATTAAACTTGGTCGGAGAATGATGAGAATATAAGCACAGCCATAGATGTAACTTAGATGATGAAAGATATAAACACAAGCGTCCAGAGATGATAATGGAGATGAAGAAATAAGAATGCTAGAGATTTAACTGGAGATGACCTGAGAATATCAGATACAGCCAGATATGTACCTGGAGATGATAAGAACATAAACACTGCCCGAGACTTAACTGAAGATATGAACATATAGCACGTGCCAGATATGTAAACTGGAGATGATGGATAATATAAGCACAGCCAGAGATGTAACTGAAGAATGATGAGAATCTAACACGCCGAGATGTAACTGGAGCATCATTAGAATATAAGCACAGCCAGAGATTAAGTAACTGAGCTTATGAAGAATATAAACCTGCCAGAGATGTAACTGAAGATTAACGTAGATATAACCACTCGCCAGAGATGTAACTGGAGATGATGAGAATATAAAGCACAGCCCGAGTGCTATGTACCACTGAAATTATTAGAATATAAACATCATGCCAAGATGTACTGGAGATGATTGAGAATATAAGCCCCGCCAGAGCTGTGACTGAAGATTCACGAGAATATAAACACAGCCAGAGATGTAACTGGAGATGTGAGAATATACAGCCACAGCCAGAATGTAACATGGCGAGACATCCGAGTTACTATAATCACAGCCAGAAGAACTTTCCTGTAACTGGAGATTATGGTAGGAACTTAAGCACCTGCCAGAGATGTAACGGGAGATGAAATGGAATATAAGCAACAGTTCAGAGATGTAACTGGAGATGTATTGAGAAGATAACAAGCACAGCCAGAGATGGTAAACTGGAGATGATGAGAATTATAGCCCCGCCAGAGATTCCCTAGAGGCTGATAATAAGAGTAAGTCACAGTGATCGAGTCCACCTGGAGATGATGGGAAAATAAGCATGCCAGAGATGTGCCATGGCTGATACTAACACAGCCAGAGGTGTCACTGAAGAGATAGGAAGATTAGCAACTGCAGAGATGTAACCTGGCGAGATGAGAGATTAAACCCAGCCAAGGATTTTAACGGGAGCTGAAAAGAAGAGAAGCCCTGCCCAAGAGCCTGTGACTGGAGCTGATAGAAGATAGCACTATGCAGGAGATGTAACGGAGCTGTGGATAATAAGCACTGCAGAGATCGTAACTGGAGGCTGATGAGAAGATAAACGGCACTGCTGAAAGTATCTAAATAAACTTGGCTGGTTAGTCTACGATATCACTAGAGCTGTTAACTACGCTAGCCTAGGAGCCACATTAACTAGAGCACGTTAGCTACAAAACCAATGAATACTCCCCAGCATCGGCAAAACCTAAGAAGGGCAGTTCCCAAAACGGACTGCTGGAAGACCTCCACAAAGACAACTCCCACCATGTAAGACTCACTTTCTGAAAATACGTTTGTCTCACTCCAGATTCAAAAAACCCTCAATCCATTGCATGCAAGCCCAAAATAAATTTATGTACCTAACTATAACATACAAAGTAAGGAGAATTACATATATCAAAAGCCTTGGAGTGGTTTATAGCTTATATGTGTTACAAGCACAATTTTTGCCCCGTCAACCTAAGGCGCTAGGGCTCACGCCCACAGATTACCTTAAGTTAAAAGTTGTAATAGTCATCAGTGGCTAACAATAGGAGCAATAATAGTTACCAAGATGAAAGTCCAATACAACCCTGTGGAATAAAGAAATATAGAAACAGCATAGAACAATAGAATTGTTGTCACATACGGACCCTCTGTGCCACCACCTTACCCACATTTAAGGTCTGTCTCTTTTCCATATGTAGAATACCCTTGAGCTTCCTCCAAATAATTGCTAAATTACTTGATTATATTTGCCTTCCTCACTCCTGAAGCAGAACTGTGAACTCTCACTGATTTCAGCATCGGCTATCTCATAGAGTCTCACCGATAACAGGTAGCACTTTCCATTTTTGGGGGGTACATAATCCCCACATCTCGCTGATATTGAGGCTTCGGAGGTTGACATCTCTGCTACTAATAGACAGCTCCAAACATCCACAAATCTGTCAGTGAAGAAAATAATGGCCACGTTCCATAGCTGAAGTCAAAATGGAGCCATGAGATAATCAAATCCTACCCATACTTCTTGTTAAAGATGGCGCGAATACAATAAAGGATTATATACCACACTACTCCTAGTGGTTTCAGCTATTATGACAACTGTATGGTACTGTAACTCTGTGGAGCTCCCCATAGTCCCGTCTTAAGTACCTATGTAGTGGTATTCCAATAGACGCCATCTACATGGGATATTATATACGTGCCTTCACTCACTGATGGATGCAAAGTTCTTTCGGCCATAGGTATCTTATGGCTACTAGACTGCTAGGCGAAACATGTGTTCTTTAGTCCACAATTGGAATATGTTGCAATACCAACTCAATGGGACAGGAAAAAGATCTTATATACTCATTTATGTACACAAATATACACACACACACCCCACACACACACACATACACACACACACCACACACACACACCACCACACACGCCACAGCTCACACACACACCCACCACCCCACATCCGACACACACACCCACCACACACACACATACATACATATATTTATATATATATATATATATACACAAATATATATGATGTATTATGTATTTATTTTGTTCTTAATATGATGGGTGCTGCTGTTTTGTGGTCACGTGAAATGCAATGGATATCTTGTCATCTTTAGAGCAAGCCACTGAATGAATTGTTGCAAATACGTATCCAGAATATGAACAAGAGACACATTATTCTCCTCTCCTTACAGTCCTATGAATAATGAAATATACAGTACATACTATATACAAGCTGTAATTCACCTTCTCTACCATTTCCATATTCAAACTTGACAACAGCAAATATCCCAGAATCTGCAATGTGATACAGCACACGTGCTAGTGATTTCAAAGCCCCCGTGATAATGTTTGAATTACAAAGAATCTATGTGTGTTCTTGTACACACCTACACACATACAAACACACACACACACACACACACATGCATCCCCTTACATCACAAGCATTCAGGGACCATTTAACACCTTAAGACATAAATCGCATACTGCACAGGGGGGGAGGGGTAGGTTTCATAGCATTCCACAGATAGCATTCCAGTGCCTTGTTTCTAAGAAAGTGTTTTGGCTGATTCAATTGTAACATCGCTCCAAAAAGAGATCAGTGTATCTCGAAAGCTCGCACAAATAAAAGCATTTCGTTAGCCACAGAACGGTATTGGCAACGGTATTGACTATTTGTTTTTTGTTTTATATATATATATATATTGTGATGCCATCGCTGTCCTCTAGGGGCTGAATGGGGCAGCTATTGGACTTTTTCACCACAGAGAGTTAAGTTAATCCTTTCTGGCATGGCTGCTCACCTGCTGGCTAATTAATCAGGAAGCGCCTTAAGAGTATGGAAGCAGCAAGGCACTTAGAGACAGTTTTCCCCAGAGAAGGGGGGAGACAGAGGAGCTCCCCAGCTACCAGGAGCTAGTTAAAGAAGCTTGCAGAGAGTGATAGACACTGCTGAGAGCCATGCTGAAGCGGTGACATCTGGTTGCAGAGGACCTTAAAAGACTAAAGATAAGGCAAGCGCTTTGTTATTATCTGCAGAGACTTTGTATGTAGGGTGACCATTCGTCCTGTTTTTGCCGGGACAATCCCGGTTTTTGCTGGGCTGTCCCGGTTGCCCGTCTGTCCCGGGAATGTCCCGGTTTTTCTCCCTGGTACGCGGGGGAGTCGGAGGCGATACGCGGGGGGAGCGAGCGGTGGCACCGAGGAGGAGGAGGATGCGGCAGCCGGGTAGTATTTTTTTCACGTTAGAATGCCGTGGGGGTGGGGGGGCTGGACTTAGAGAGTAGAAGCAGGGGATTGGTTGGAGGTCAGAGGATCTCGGGGGTGGGGCTTAGTACCGGGTGGAGTGAGCTGCTTCTCAGTGTGTGTGTGTGTGTGTGTGTGTGTGTGTGTGTGTGTGTGTGTTTCAGGGAGAAGGCGTGTGACAGAGTGGATCACCGTTACCTTATGCAGACCCTGCGGGCGTTTGGCTTCGGCCCAAATTGTGAGGACTGTCTCCAGATGCTGTCACGCTTCTCGCGAGTGTCTGGTGAAGATAACTGAGTCACCCTGGACGGCCACCTTTGTGTTTGGGCGGGGAGTGCGTCAAGGGCTGCCCCCTGTCTGGGAACTGTACGCGCTGGCCATTGAGCCCTTCCTCTGCCTAACGAGGAAGAGCTTCCGGGCTGGTGCTGCGGGAGCCCGAAGCGGGTAGTCTGCTCTCTTTATGCCGATTGATTGCTCCTCGTGGCCCAGGACCTAGATATCTAGAGCGGGGCACAGGAGTGTTCAGAGGTCACACGCAGCTCTTCTGTCGGAAATCAACTGGTCCAGTGCTCCGGCATTCTTGGTGGGTCCCCTAAGGTGGACTCTTTGCCCCCCACGTTCGTAATATCTCGGGGCGGGGAGCGATTACTCTCAAGTATCTGGGAGTCTACTGTCTGCTGCAGAGGACCCTGCCCCAGAAAACTTCAGTGATCTTGGAGAACGGGGTCATTGCTCGTTGGGGTAATGGGTGTGTATCTGTCGAGACGCGCTCCCTTATGGGGCAGAACCCTGGTGATTAATCAGCTAGTGGCCAGTTAGTTTGGCACCGGTGATAGCCATGGGTCCGAGCCCCCGAATTTATCAAAACAAGAGCCAGAGGAAGTTGATTGGATTTTCTCTGGATGGGGTGGAGGGATGGTGAGGAAAGCATTGGGTCTCTGTGGAGTTGCGTGTCTCCCTTTGCGAGGGGGTGGACATGGGAGTGGTGTGTGTCCGCTCCCAGTTACAAACACTTTCGCTCCAATACCTGCAGAGCCAGATACCTATCGCAGATCCGTTCTCGCAGTGGTTGCCCAGATGGAACCTTTTTCTTTCGCCAGCTGCGCAATATGAGGTATGAACGGCAAACTATTTTTCAATCAGGCACGAGGGTTTTAGGTAGAACCCTCGAGCTGCAGGCATACTACCAGGGAAATTACTGAAGGCTGGAAATGTCTCCGCCGCACCAGGAAGAAACGGCGGTGGGGATATTGATTTCCTCGCCGACAATGCTGTATAATACGGCAGTGGGGGCTCGGATGTGGATTCACCTCTATTGCCGCCGGTAACCTGGCGCAGTGACAGAGTAGGGGATCTCCTGGAATATGAGCGGCGGGATGGGAGGGGCAGGGTCTGCGCCCCGTATAGGATCATCGTTTGCCCGCGTCCCCGTCGTTTGATCCAGGAGATTAAAAGATGCCATACACCCCGACTCCCGACTTCATGAGGGGGTATTGCCAGACCGGAAAGCATTGTCATCCTATCAACTTCGGCTCTCCGAATATTGCATAGAACCAAGGTCACGGCAACCCCCTAGGGCTCTTCTCTCCCCCAACCTCAAAGCAAGGTGGGGGAAATGTTCACGGCATGTTCCGCGGCATGCCGAAGGGAAAGTCTGTATTCTCTGGAATGCTCCATCTAGTGCATACTGCCTTTAACCCGCCAAGGACACCATCTATGGAAGGCGGGCTATTCCCCAGGGCGAACGAGGATGAGAGACCCGGTGGAGGGAACTATTCATCTTTCGAGATTCCCGTCCCGCCGGGGATTGAGTTGGCGGAGTCTCCCACGGACCAGCACTGAGCCACAGGAGAGGATTTCGGCACATTCACGGACTCCCCCGCCACCTTGTCCCTTGTGGCGAGCGGGAGTCATATATCACTTTATTCGAGTTGTGGCCAGACTGCAACACCTCTTTTACCTTCTGAGGAGCTTGCTCATGCTGTTCGGTTTGCTGGCACTTCTCACCTCATCTTTTTATTGTTGGGTGCCCAGTGTCCCGGGACATAAGCCTAGGGATCTCCTGGTTCAACTGCTCCTGGCAGTGCTAGAGGTAGCATTTGTAAAACCAGGAAGCAGTGTTTGGAAGGGGGGGGCCGGGGGGGGGGGTCCCGATCAAACAGCGTGGTCATGTTCCGGGCGATGGTGCACTCCGTATCGAGCAGAGTACTCGTACGCCGAGTCTACTGGACGGTTTCAGAGTTGCCCCCAGGGGCTTAGGGCGGAGGTTGACTTTTGCTCGGTAATCCACAATCAGGGTCTTCAGTTTAACCCTTCTGGTTTAAGGGCACTTCTCAGTGCATTGTTGGGTCATTTAAGTTTTGTTTGAATGGTTTATCTTTGTGCTACTTGGTAAAAGTAGAATTGAGCTGTTCAAAAATGAATTGGCCGGTTCGCCGGCCAATTCAGTTTCAAACCAGATCAAAATAGAATCCCCTATCCAACAGGAGGTACAGGAAAAGGGTTCACAGTGTAGTGTAGGACCTGCATTATTGTGGTTATACCTTGACGTTTGGTGTTATGCAGGCTTATGACGCCGTTGGCCAAAGGGTAAACTATAATAACCAAGTAATTAATATTATTGAAGTATTTCACTGTTTACCTTTCATATATATGTTTTGTCAATTGGATGCTGATTGGGCACCCCCGTCTCTTGTTGTATACCATGCCACGCCCAGAGCTCCTCTGGTTGAATAGAATATAATTTATTATGTGGTGGGTGTGGGAGTTTTAGCTTGCTGGAATCTGATGTGTTAACTACGGTGAGGTGGCTGGGTTCTTCCTTTCTGTGCTTTTGTGCTGTGTTTACTCTCTTTGATGGTCCTTAGAAGAGAGATGCTTAGGAAGAGTTAGAGTGTGACAGTGATATCGAGAGTCTAGGGTGCTGAGTATTATGCCGTTAGCCAAGAATCCTGCGGAAGGTTACGAGGAGTATTCAGAAGGCTGAGGGCTCCCAGGAGCAGCGTGCCGGAAAGAGCGACCGGAAGGAAACTGAAATGATCAGTGTCTATAAGTAGAGCTGAGAAGCACTAGACTGGGTGACCAATGCCTCAACCCCACTGGCCAGGTGATGGGAGGAAAGAATTCAGACCAACATCGAAGCTAACCGCGGAGGTGGACACGGGGTATTGAAGCCCAAGCTCTGACCATTACTGTTGGAAGAGTTGGTCTTGGATGGAGGAGGAGGAAGGATGAGGAGGTGAGCGTTGGGTACCTCGCATGGAGATTGTATGCGGCTGCGGAAGCATTATGTTGGGATATTCATTGCTCTGTCAAAAAAAGGGGACTGTTATGTACCCAAAAGAATTTGTGTGATTGGAGAGTATAACTGGCGACCTGAGGGGTTCTTCATTACCGGTCCTGTCCCATTACCTGGGAGTATAGAAGATGGAGACGCTTGCCACCACTAAGAGATCATGGAGGCTATACCCCATAAGCCTGGTCCTGGACTCCCCACAACACCGCGGGACGCTCAGGCCCTCGTTCCTCCAGTGTGCGCACCACACCGCATGTAGATCAGCCCCATTACCCTGCACCACCGAAGAACGAGTCTGGGGGGGGGGGGCGGGGGAGAGGGAAGCAAGGTTATACGTATGCATGACTGTTGGTCAATGCCTTGCCCCCTGACACACGCTGCTTTTTCACAACGTCGAAAAATTCATTTGTGCCGTCGTAGCAATTGTCCATGTCCTCCTACAACTTCATGTTCAATTGCTTGACTAGTGGATGAACAAGATTATTTCAGGCAATCTTTTATGTGTGGCTTTGTTGGGAAGCTTCTTTCTTATATTGTTTTGTGCCCTTGTTACCGCTCTAGTCGCCCTGCAAGCCTTGGCGGTTTTATCGGGATATGACCCTTCAGTTGGAAGGTTTGTCAAAATCTATGATCTGGTGATCGGCCCGACACGGCGTGACCCATGGGGCTGGACGTGGTTAACACTGACCACCAGCACCCTGCCAGTGGAAGGTAGGTTGGTTAAGGGGTGTGGGTGGACTTGTTTGGTATGTTTTGTGGTATGTGCTTTGATGCCTGGCTGTAGCCCGCTCTGTGGCAGCTTATCGTGTGGGGGGTTGAAGAAGGGTTGACACCTATCGGATTTGACCCGGAGAATCCGGGTTTTGGGCACTAACCTTGGGCTAAGAGTTCTAGCCTGCAGGCAGCCCCATCATATGACACTTATGACTCCATGCCTGGCGCCTTCCTCTTCTGAACACACAGTGGACACACATACACACAACGAAACAGAGACAGAACACAGTGAACACACATACAACATCAGGACAGAGCAGAACACACAGTGACCACCAACACACATACTGTACCAGGACAGGGTCAGGACACCAGAGTGACACACACACCAGGACAGAGCCAGGCCACACAGTGACACACCAACCACAGCAGGACAGAGAGGACCACACAGTGACACAACACACACACAGCAGGACAGAGCCGAGACACACAGTGACCACACACACACAAAACAGGCAGGACAAGAGCAGGGACACACAGTGACACACACACACACAACACAGCAGGACAGGAGCGAAAAAACAGTGACACAACACACAGATGACAGAGCAGGGCCCACAGTCAAACACACACCACACACAGTGACACACACCACACACAGAGAACAAACACTATCGGGCACATTTTCCCTCCTAGTGCTTTGTCCCGCCCCCGACTCCTTACTGCGTGAAGGCAGCCATTAGGATGAGGAAACTGCACAGCTCTCTCCCTGCTCTGCTGAAAAGCCTCCTGCAGAGAGAATCTGCCTCCCCCACATATCTGACGCCTTAGGCAGCCCCCTGAGGTTGGCCGCCCTAATGGTAGACCGGACCGGCGCGCACGTAATTTTTGGGGTGTTAGATATAAAATGAATAGGGAGTTCGCAGTCATTCATGAATCTTGCGACCAATAAAGATCTGTCCTCCCCCTGTTGGTTAATTTGTCTTTTTGTTTTACTTTTTTTTTTGGGGACATGAATAGTACATCTGAGCGCTATGCGGGGTACTCTTTGCTATTTTTGGGTATTTGGTAACTCGTTGACAGAACACCAGGTAGGAAATCCTTGTCTTATGAGCATGGTTGGTTGGCTGCAATGACAGAAACCATTTGTCCTTCTCTGATACTGCCAAAATTGAATGTACATCCTCGGGAAGTGGCTATGACACATGAGTAAAGGTCCTTCGTCTATGATCATTGCAATTATTTCAAAGCAACAACAAAGGCAAATCACTTAACCATTCACTGAACAACAGGTAAGCAGGCTTGCTCAAGGAGGCTTACAATCTAAAGATCAAACACAGCTTATGTCGTTGTAGGACGGCTCATTGTGCCACCAGTTTTTATAACATTGTGGTTGAGGACAAGAATGCCGTCTTTACTGTTCAAAAGAAGGAAAAGATTTAGGGGATACGACTGAATTACAACAAAGTTGTGTATGTAGGGGACCAAAACAATTGTTTAAAATATTTATGTGTGTGTGTATTAAATATATCTATATATAGAAAGGAGGAGAGCGCACGCCCCATAGTATAAAAACCGTAATTATTGAGGGGAAGGGGGGGAGGAAGGGGGGGGAAAAAGCACCACAAGGGTAATGGCTAAAAAAAAAGCATTCGTGATAATAATCACCACCATCGGGGTAGATGCGCCTTGGTTCTTGGACACCCCCGATCTCGAATAAGATGAAACACAGTCTACAAGTTGTCCAGGGAGGCAAGTAGATGCGTTCAGCAACACGTCCAGAGATTGTAAGTGTCGCGCCTTGCTGGCAAGCTCTGTGTTGGTTGGCACTGGAGCGGTCCTTTGTCCTTATGAGAGCAGCCAGAGACCCCTCACACAGGATCATCCACATTATTGGACTTTTTACCTTGAGGATGGTTTATACCCTTTGTTTCTTTTTTATTGTTTATTTTAATATTATTATCGTTATTGTAATTCATTTTGGGCTCATTCAAAGGTTTATCTCACTTATTATGTAATCAATGTTGCGCAGGCACTTAGTTAGTTAATCTTACACTACTACTTAAGTTTAGATCCATATGGTATCTATTATAACATTCATTCTATTATCACTTGTATTGAAATTTCAAATTACCATTTCACTTATTTTTACACCTCCAGTAAGCGTGCTTTTTCTTTTGTTTGCCCTTTTAAATATAACTCTATATTTTTGTTGTAGCCCATGTGTAAAATTGGTGTACAGATCTCTCTTCATTGTGGCATAATCCTGGTAAGAAGGCAGGTTGCCAGTAGGTTATCATGGAGGGTTTGCCCTCAAACACTTGTGCTGTGTCATATGTACGCAAGGAAGTGACAGCATGTTTTGTGTCACACTGTAGTGACACAAAGGTGGGTCTTTCTGGAGCCATATTATTGCACAGCACTTCCTAAAGTAGTTGGTTCAGTTCAAGTGTTGTGTCATCCAGTGGTTGATCTATTGGATTCAAGGTCTGCGAAGGTCACGTTGTCGGTCAGAGAGGGCCACGTGGCGAGAGTGACAAGCTGAGTACACCACCTGTGTCCAGGGCTTGGCAACAGCTGGTGGTCCATTAGGGGAGGAGAGATGGAAAGGTGCCGGAGGAATCTCTGAATGAGGGCCACTTACAAGGATGTGCGGCTAAGTTGTCGGCGCTTGTGATGGGCAGTCTGCCACAAGACATGCTAATAAGATGCATGAAAAGACCCTTCTTGCATCGTGCGTGGAAGTTAACCTCAGGGCGAAGGTGCACTAGGAGTTCCCCGCAGAAACTCCTCCCTTGCTACGTGGGGATCTGGATGGGGTGGAGGCGCTTTTTGTACCGATGTGAGTGTAGAACTTGCACTACATCAGAGACGCCGTGTCATGGTGAAATCCCACCATTACCAACCCGCGAGGAGAATCAGGGTCCTGGGAGGCCAGCAAGGGTGCACCACATAACAGACATGTAATTGGAATAGTTTCTAAACATATGCGGGTCAGGATCAGAAGGGCCCAGGGAGGAAACACCGTTACATATATATATATCTCACTATTATGAATCAATGTTTGCACAGGCACTTAGATAGTTATCTTCACACTATAATTAAGTTTAGAATCATATTGTATCTATTATCACATTTAAATTCTAGTTATCACTGTATTGATATATATATAGATATTGTGATGCCGACACCACATTGAAAGTTCTTTTATCCCAAATGACGGCAGGAAACGATTGTATTTCTCCTATACTTGTGGTTTATTTAGAGGGATAAATAATACGAATAGGCCCACCCGTTAATACGGAAAACCAAATAAAATCCTATCCATATTCAGGGAAACTAACTGACTTCTCGAATCAGCCTCTCTAAATGATGCTGGGCCAATAACTTGGTTCCCCAGCTTAAAACATGTACATTCCATACAAAATAGTGGGGTAACCCAGATTTTCAAAATGAAAAAAACCGGGACATATAAAAAATTATTTATAAAACAATTACATCCACGTGACGCACCCCGTTGCATTGACACGAGACCCTGACGTCATGCGGGTACATGGTTCCATGCAATGTGGCCAATCACGTCGATGCCTACGGACACCATAAGGCGTCATGTTGTGGGGGTGCAGTGTGTGTGTCTGTGTGTATAGGAGGTGGCCCTGCAGTGTGTGTTTGTGTGTATATAAATAATGAAGATATTAAATAAAATTAAAATAATTAACAAATTAAAATTAAATAATTAATTGACAGCTTTCCTGGGGGGGACCCAGGAAGAACGTTTTAACCGGGGGCCTCTACCAATTTCGGCGGTCCTTGGAGGAATCCCCCATTCTGCACCACACCTCCTCACTCTCACCACACCGCACACGGCCAAAGGGGCACCCATTTCTGCCCCCCGCTAAACCATGCCAGGACCCCCGCGCGATGGACACCCACCACACCCCCAGGGAGGGGGCGCCCGGCTCCCAACACGCAACCGCCCAGCCCACAGAACGTGGCACACACAGAACACACCAAACACACACCCACACTAAATCACACAAGTGCACCACACACAAACAACAAACACCACACACCACACACACACACACACACCCACACAACACACACACAACAAACACACACCACCACACACACAAACACACACACAACACACAGTGAAAACAACAAAGCCCCATCATCGCCTCATAAGGCCTCCTATTTCGGCCACGATCCGCGGAGGACGACCACCTGGTGGGCTGCAGCCCCGTAGACCGCCCCACTATACCGCCGGCAGCAGACCGCGCCCGCACCACGCATGAGAAGGCCCCGCCGCACGACCTGTCCCCGAGGGCGACGCATGACGCGGGGAGCAGACTCTGAAACAAAAACAACCCAGGAGCAAGCCCAGCGGGGCACCAGGAAATGGAAGGCAAAGCACAAAGGCAGGAAACGAGAGAGGCATAGAGCCACTAGCCCGGAAATAACTTACCATAATAATACTCTGACCATACCCCAATCAACATAAGTCAACCAAAATCTACGGCACCCATCCCTCCAATGGCCTCCACATGTCCTTCCCCATCCCTCCCCATTACAATCCCTCCCCTCCTCATTACCTTCCCACTAAGATACTCATAAATTTAAACTCAGCTCATTCATACAGTACACTAAAACATCCTATATCTCCCCTCCTCATATCTCCCCTCCTCATACCTTCCCTCAGGTCCTCATATCTCCCCTCATTATACCTTTCCATCAGCTAATCATATGATCACCTCGTCTAACATACCTCCCTAAGTCCTCATACCTTACCACTAAAATTATCATCTACCCCTCCTCCATATCTTCCCACCTCCTCATATACCTTCACTCTCAGAGAGTAATCTCCCCCCTTACCTCATATCTCCCCACATAATACAGTCACTCAGCTCTCTACTTCCCCCTCAGCTCATAATACAGATTCACATTAAACTCATCACTATCTCCCCCTCATAATATCCCCTCCTATACCTTCCCTTCAGCTCCTCAGAACTTCCCTCAGTCATATACCGTCCCCTAAACTCCTATATCTCCCCCGCCTCATATCCCACTCCTCATACCTTCCAATCAGACTCCGCATAAGTTCCCCTCACTCATACTTACCTCAGAGCCGCAGAAGCACACGTAGCAGAAAGCGGAAAGGAAGAGGAAGAAGAGAGCCCAAAGACGCAGAAAGGCACAGCAGCGCAGAAGAGAGGAAAAGAGAAGAAGAAGGAAAAGAAAAGACCGAAGGAAACCCCGCAGAGAAATAGGGCAAGAAAAGTCCTCTCCCTATACCTTCCCGTTTCCCCCCTCATACCGTCCCAGATATGCCTTCCCTCCCACTTCCCCCATACCTTCCCCTCCCCTCCTCATTACCTTCCCCATCCCTCCCCATACATTTTCCCCATACCCTCCCCATACCTTCCCCATCCTCCCCCATACAGTTCCCCTCACCTCCTCATACCTTCCCTCAGCTCTCAACCTTCCCATCAGCTCCTCATACCTTCCCCTCAGTCCTCTACTTCCCTAAGCTCCTAATATCTTCACCTTCTCCTATCTCCCCATCCCGTTCATAACTTCCCTCAGACTCCTAATACCTCCCCCTCCTCATACTTCCCCTCAGCTCCTCATATCTACCCTCCGTCATACATTACATCAGATCCTAATATCTTCCCCCTCCTCATACCTTCCCTTCAGCTCCTCATATCTCCCCCTCCGCATTACTTCCCCTCCAGCTCCTCATATTCTTCCACCTCATAATACCCGTCCCTTCAGCTCCTTCCTAGACACACAACACAGACCAGACAGGACCACACACACAAGACAAGAGAACCACCTAATCACACCCCCACACACAACACCCCACACACACACACACACACACAAGGCATGGGGAGGGATGGGGAAGGTATGAGGGGAGGGGAAGGTATGGGGAGGGGGAGGGGAAGGTATGAGGAGGGGAAGGTATTAGGAGGGGGAGATATGAGGAGCTAGGGGAAGGAATGGGGAGGGGCAGGAATGGGGAGGGATGGGGTTGGTTTGGGGAGGGATGAGACAGGTATGAGGAGCAATGGGGAAGGTATGAGGAGGGGAGATATAAGGAGGGGGAGGGAGAGGTATGAGGAGAGGAGGTATATGGGGAGGTATGAGGGGAGGAGAACAGGGGGAGGTATAAGGAGAGGGGGAAGAATGAGGAGGCAGGTATGAGGAGATGAGGGGGCTTTGTGTGTTTGTCACTGTGTGTGTGTGTGTGTGTGTGT